>VZSC01003113.1:335055-373618 GCA_013398225.1 Steatornis caripensis | reverse complement strand
ATGGGGGGGGGGGGAGTTACTTCTTTCTTTGCACCATCCCAGCAGATTTCTGTGGCTTTTTTTAATAAACTTTTACTAGGTACCTGTAGTCATCACTATGCTTTAGAAGTAATCAGTTGTTGTTGTATGTAATTACTTGGAGTTTCAAGCTTCTGTTTGAATATGCTTTTTAAAAAATACACAGTAAACACCATAAAGATATTTCTATCAAAATAGAAGGCTCCTTAAAACCATTGTTATAAAATAGAGATAACTGTCCAAATTCCATGGAACCTGATTGAGAATGAAAGCTTGGATTCTCAAAGAATCATTTCTAGTTCTTGGTGAAGAAAACCCCTTAGATATGGAGCATATATAGATCAGTGGAGCATATGCTTTTGACTTTCCAGAGAGTCTGAAATGTTAGCTGTGCAGTGATTTATTATTTCTATATTATATTTTCTTGGCATCTATGACTTCTAAAAAGATGACTCCTGAGTAGTTTTGCAGCAACGTCTAAGTAAAGATGTGCTAGATCATAGCCTACACCTTCATAATGCCACAGCGATAATTATCTCCATTGTTAAAGTAATCTCCAGTGTTAAAGTTACATTGGGATATTTTACTGTGACATTATTGAAAGTTAAATTTAAGGTATTTTCTGCCTGCTGTACTCAAATGTTTGTTGTTTTACCTTTTATAATTGAATTTGACTACTCTCCTGAGAAATTCTGTAAAAGAATTTCAGAGAGGTTATCAAATGCACCTCCTGCATTCAGTTGTTTAATCTATTTGTCCAATCTAGATGTTGATGCCTCTCAAAAATTTTTGTAAGTAATGGATGTTGTAGGTGAATTTTTAAAGAAATACTATTTTTTTTCAAAAAGAAATGTAGTCAAATATAAAATTATGTAACTGCAATGACTAAACTCACTGTTCCTTTGGGATTTCCTTTTTTTTTCTGCTCAAGGTCTCAGTCTATCATCACCAGCCTGAATTTGGAAATTGTAAGAATATTGGTACCATTTCTAAGTTATATCTAGGAGTTGCCTAGAAAATTAACAGATACTTTTTTTTTTCCTCCGGGAGGACAGTTCTTTGGCTGGAGACCAGGAGGACAAAAAATAGTCTAGGCTGAAGAGGGGATAGTGTTACAGAGCTTATTTGGAGGAAACACCATATACTTGAACTTAGCAGTTCAGTCAGTGTGCATTTCAAAATACTTTTGTCTCCTCTATGTGTGCATACACTTATGCACATGTGCACTTGGTTAAAATTACCCCATTTTCTCTTGTCCAAGTGCTAAGTTAAGAATAAGCTGTTTCCTGCTGAAAATGTATGTGCAGTCATTGAGAAGTGGCCAGTCATTGCCTGAAATGTAAGTCATTCTCTAAATCAACATGCTTTATAGTTAATGTTTTCAGCAATAGCACCTCCGTTCCTCCTTTCCCCTGGAAAACCACAACAACAAAACAAGATGGTAGCTTTATTTTTCCATGGGAAAGAGGAGAGACATTTTGTGTGAGAGTGACTTTATATCTCCAAACGTATTTTTTTTATAAATTATTTAAAATATTCTTACTCAAGGGAGCCCTTACTGCAGTAAATTCTTGCCAGTTTCAATGTCTTACAGTGCAGTAGGTGACATAACTGGCTATCAAACTAAACAGTAGTTAACTTCACAAATGCCTTACCCATTAGCTTGAGTTCCTGAAATATTTTTTTAAATGCATACAGTTATTGTGGCTAAAGTGTTATCAGTGGAGTTTGAACCTCAGTGTTTGATTTTTTTGTTTTGTTTTTAAGCTGAAGAAAATACAGAGGGTGTTATCTGTGTGAGCCAAGTTAAACAAGAACCAAGAGAAAAAGCATTGTCTATGGAGCCAGATAAAATCAGAGACTGCCATAGTTCCTCACCTGTTTAAGTCTGTGAAGCGTGGAAGGATTTTTCAAATCGGAGAACTCTAAATGTCTTTGAAGGAAAGACGGGTGCTCTCAAAGTAATGCCATTCTTTTTAAATCTTATTGTGACATTGAGACTAAGTATATTTTACACTGGTTCTGACAGACAGCTGTTTTGATTTGACTGATGTGGCTCACTGCCAATTCCAGGTCCTTCAGTTGCCCTGTGGAACATCACCTCTCTCTTCTGTTTCAAGTTTTGAGTAATTTGGATGCTATCCAAATGGCCCGTTTTGGTCAACATTTCTGAAAGTCTTCCACAATTTTAATTTCTTAGCTTTAGAATGTGGATCGCAATGCTGGGTTTGCTTTTCTCTGAGACCCTCGAGTCTTACCGCACCTCAAAGACCATAGAATCTGCCAGCTCCAAGACCACCGAATTCAACAGTAAAGTGTATCAATACAGCAATGGTTTTGTGACAAAATGAAGGTTCAAGATGCTAAATTTCAAAGTGCTGAAGGACATGGATGCTTAAGAAAATGCAACTTTGACCTGATCATAATGTTAATGGTGTGAAGATCGAGGAGAAAGGTGAGGTTGCCAGGTGAATGTAAGGTGGTGTGATGAAGAAAAGTGTGTGAATTGTAACGGTGAATGTCTTCAACTTTGATGTCTTTGAACTTATGTTCTGGCTTTATATTGAGGTGTGTGCAGCCTTCGCAGTAGTACTGTATTAGCAGTTGGTCATAAGAACTAAAACCAGGAGTCTTGTCTCCTGGAAAATGATTGATGCTGCCATTTTAGCTTATTTACCTTTTGCTTTGTGCACTTATGCTATCAGCTCAGCTAAACATTGTTTAACCTGCTGCTGTTCATGATGTAGGGCATATGGGTACATTGCTAACACAGAGAAGCCCAAGAAAACAAAGCACGTAGTACAAATCCAAGCAATATGTGCAAGTGTGCTGTCACTGTAATATTCAGAAACCAAACAAATCTTTTTCAACAGTGGTGGTTTCTAAGACTAAAGTGGTCTGTATTACTTAAAATAATTACCAGGGATCTTTAAAAAAATGAATATGATAAAGGAGTATCTTTTAGCAATATTTAAGCCAAAGCCATAAAGAGTGACGAGCACTGAGTTGCATAATCTGACAGGCATGTTTCCTTAAGAAAAAAAAAATACATCTACAAGTAACTTGGAATCTGTTTAAAGCAGCAAATGAAATGAAACTGATGCCAACATAGATAAAAAGTTAAACAATTATATTGTTCGCTTCAGATGTTGAATGCTTAGAGCAACATTCAGAGTATTTTGTATACAAAAATATTATCAGTTCTGTTATTAGTTCCTACTGAGTGGTTGAGAACTTGATCATAAAATTAGATTTTTTTTTTCTGCATCCTATAAAATAATGCAGTCTGAGGACTTATTCAGACTTAAAAAAAAACAAAAAACCCCCCCAAAAACAGAAACAGAAAAAAGATTCATTCATTTATGTAGAGAATAAAGTGTTAGGAGTATTATATGAGCATAAAGATTAACATTTTAAAATTGTTCAATATGTTAACATACATTTAAGGCATTCACAAACATCATCTAAATAGTGGCCATTTTAAATTAATTTTTAATTTTCTTTTCAGTATTTGAAAGTAAAACTTTTCAAAAGTCACACATTGAACTTGGGTACCTCATACCTTTATATGCAGCATCTGTTAGGTAGGTGCTATATCTTAGTCTTACGTTAAAATATTTTAACTTCTGTGAGGTTAACTAACACTGTTAATGCCGTTCATTTAAAGCTAATGTTTATGGGTTAGCTTAAATTAGAATTTTCCAACAGGATCATGCTCGTATTAAATAAGAGTCGGTATTTCATTATGCAAGTGCATAGGGAATCTCCAGTTCTTTGGAGTCTCTCATATTTAGTTTCTACACTGACTTGTTCAGTGGTATGCCTTACTCATTTCTGGGTAGGTAAAATCCCACAAGGTTCACTATTTTGATTTTTGTTGTTGTTGTTAATTGTGAAAATATGTCCAACATGGATATTCTCTGCTGCAGTCATAGTTCCAGAGCACACAGGCAGCAGTCACCTTTTCTTTTCCAGCTCAGTAACTGTATACCAGAATGGGTACCTCCTTCCACGCTGCTCTATTCAGTGATTCCATCACCTTCCATTTTTCTTAGAGGTTGAACTAATTCATTCCAAAGTATATCGCCTTTCTCAGCATTACTCATTTTTTGAGAATTGTTCCTGATTTTTGAGAATAAGCATTCTCAAAATAATAAGTTACAGCTAAATATTACCAGCAAGAGGATATTTCAAGTTTAATTCTCTTCAAAGCAGAATTTGTGGTTGGAGTTAAAGCTTAAGGAAAGAAAAGTTACATTTCCATCAGTTCTTGCTTAGTTCCCTCATTAACAGATCTATTCTTGAACAGTCACTGTTCTTCCCACCATGAGCTACAGCCTCATCCTGTGCTATACTGATGGTACTGATGGTACTGCTATTTTTGGTTTAGTGCTCACAGCTGGAGGAAATACTCTTCCAGTGCATCTTGAGTTGCAGGCTGTGATATGAGTTTTATAATCGACCCTGTTTTGCACAGTACTCTGAAAACAATAGAACAAAAGTTGGGAGAAATGTAAAGCAGCAGTGAAGAATCAGTTGTTTTTAAAAGCTGGCTATGAGAGTTGCAATTCTGTTCATTGAAAAATTTTACTTGAAATGCTTCTTTAGCCAATACTCACATTTTTGTTTTGGGTTTCCTTCATTTTCACAGAATTTGAGTTCTTTTGTCTTCCAAATACATATTCCAGTTTATTACTATGTTGGTTTTTGATGTAGTGTAACCTTTTCTCTTTAAAGAGTATGTTTACATTTGTTTTTTGCATATTGCTAATGGAGGAACACAAACTCATCACCCATATCCAGTCTCTATGTTCAGCTTAACACCTTAGTTCACTAACACCCACCTAAATTTTTCAGGAAAGACTCTATTTTGTATATGAAAAAAAATCATAAGTAAACAATACCACTTTTAATGCACTTATTTGTTTGAATAGAATACTTGAGGCTAATTTTTCCGAGAAGGCTATGTAGCTCGGTGCAAAGTACTTGGTTATTACTTTGTGTTGGAATTGTAGATGTTTTTTGGATGTTTACTTTGTTTTTTTGTGGTTGTTCCATTCAAGCATTTATTTTGCAAACCTAGAAATCCTGAGCTTCCACAGCACTAAGTGAACAAATTATTCTCCAGTTTATTCTCATTGTTCATTACCCGTAACAGTAGTTGGTTGGCTTGACAAGAAGAGCTGTGCTTATGTATGTGCATGCAAAAATAACTTTTTGCTAAAACCTAGAGAAGACATAAAAAGCCACACATCCATAGCTCTCGTTCAAGGCTGGCAGCCTCTTGGATGGAAACCAGTAGTGTTAATGTGTCCTTTTTGCACAGTTCAAAAATCCAGACTTGGTCGTGTGGTATGAAGATTGTTGCAGTTTGTACAAAATTTAGAGACAAATGTCTGTATATGTTTGTGTGTATATATATTTATATAGTAACTAAATGTGTAATATTCCTATTCAAATGTAAACTACTTTTTCTTTTAAAGTAATGGTCTATGTTGTGTTTTGGGGGCTCGTGGGGAGAAATAAAAGAGCTACTTGAGGGCAGTGGTTTCTGGGGATGAAGCAGAACAAGTAGAACAGCTCTAGGGAGACCAGGTGGAAGAAGGTCCTGAAGGTGTGTGAAAAGCAAGGGTCCTGCAGGAAGGGCTGGAGGGGGCTGCACTGGGCGGGGTCCGAGGCCCTGGAAAGGGCATGCAGGCCCATCGCAAAGGCTCAGTACAGCTCCTGAATCTGTCAGTAGTGGATAGGGTGAGTGCATGGCAGGAGTTTAAAGGTATGGAAGAAAAGGGAAGCCTATCCTGCCCTCAGAACCAACAGAACTGCTTGAATTTTGGTAAGTACCAGAGGTAGCTAAATTACTTCCATAGTCTGAGACACCCGTTCTTATCTTCTAGTATGAAGAAGAAACTCCTTTTGGACCTTCAGCCCCGGAACATAGACCTTCCTTTATATGTTACCAAGGAAAATATACCTTTTTCTTCCCAACTGAATTAACTTGCTGCCCTCCTCATCCCTCTGACTACAGCTGTGTCTACCTCAAGCAAGCTCAGTATCCACCCAACTTTCTCTTTACATTTATTAGTGCTTTCACCCAAGTCCCATGCCCTCAGAACCTCCAGTACTCAATGTTTCACTGTTACACTGTTGAAGCAGCTGGTGAGTTCACTGTACAAGTAAACACTGGTGAGGTTTGCNTCAAGCAAGCTCAGTATCCACCCAACTTTCTCTTTACATTTATTAGTGCTTTCACCCAAGTCCCATGCCCTCAGAACCTCCAGTACTCAATGTTTCACTGTTACACTGTTGAAGCAGCTGGTGAGTTCACTGTACAAGTAAACACTGGTGAGATTTGCTCCTATCAGTTTTTCTTACTGTCTCCTTAGGATCTTAAGTCCATATGTTCCTTTTAATTTCATTAAGCTATTTCCTTGCTTCCTTTGGGGCTTATCATCCTTACCTGGATGAATATCAGGCAGCGACATTTCACAGGACATTTGTTGCATTCCCAGCAAGTGAAAACGTTTGAGAAAACAAGGAGAAAAGGATAATTTCTGCCAGCTCTTAGGGCTTCATATTGAGAAACTGGCATCTTTCCTTTCATACCACTCGAGTTCCTGGTGGTGGCTGTTGACTTGTCTGTTGAATTTGCTCCCTTAAGCCTATGCAAACAGATATGTTCTCAGAAGGTTAGGCAGGAAGAATCTGTTCCATTAGGGATGGGAAGTGTGATATAGCAGAGGATGGTGCTGTGAAAAGTTACTGCCCTTTGTGGATCTCTGATGAGAAAATTCTGCTTGATCTGCCCATGCCTTCTGAACAAAGCTTTCATAGGAATAAACTTCAGAGCCTATCTCATCAGCGATTATTATCTTTTCCCACTAAAAGTACACCTCATTAATGAATGAAAAAATGTTGTGTAAAACAGGCTGTGTTGATTTTTTTAGGTGAGAAGCTGTCCAGCAGGTCTATCCAACAAGCATCAACTAAGGTACGATTTGGGGGAGAAGGAGCAGAAGGCAAAAATCTCATCACATCACAGGAGTGTATGTGGGTTGTCTGGTTTTTTTCCCCAATATAAGCTGTTACACCCTAGTATGTCATGCGATTTCTGATGCACGTGACGAATGACATGTTTATTTTCTGAAGGAATTTGATGTAATTTCTGGAGAGTCTTCAAAGTAGTGATCATAAACTTACTGCTGTATCATAGTATTAGTGGGTGTTTGTCATCTAGGACCCCATCCTGTTCTAGTGCAGAAGGGATTTAAAAAGCATAGAATGCTTTCTGAGGACAAACACTGAGTGTCCTTGTCCTAAGGAGTCTTCCCTGGACAGAAAATTAGGAGCATTGGATACTGTGAAAGTAATTCTCATCAGTAATCCGTTAGCCTGTGCTAGGTAGAAGAAAGCTTGCGAAAGGCATGCATATGATAACCTCTTTGTGGAAAAAGTTACCTTTGGAGGCTTAACAGTTTTAAGTTATGTATGCATAAGGGATTGTATGTATCTTGAAAAAGGAAAAAAGAAGATGGCGACATGAATATAGTTGTTTTCATGTAGTTCTTTAATATATTTTTAATTACACTTAACTGTTGTTAAATGATGCAGATATTTTAGGGCACATATAATCAGATCTTTTAATGTGGATAATTGGAATTCATGTTTTTACTACCATCCTTAGGTTTCTGCAGTGCAGCTCAGTTGGCCATTTGGCGTGTACTAGGCTTCTGCTAATGACAGTCTGCCTGTTTAAACAAGAGCACGCTGTTCTAAGCACATTAAATTTCTCACTCTTCCTGATCTTTTTTCTGACAGAGATTGATAATGCTCATAGGAGGATGAAAATCTATTTGTAGTATAGTGATTTCATAAGAGTTAATTTCTGGGTCCTCAATATGAAGGAACTAGAGAGGGAAAATGTACATACTATTGGATCTGCCGTTTGGTCATTTTTCTAATGTACTTGGATTTCTACAATGGGACAGTGTAAATACAGCATAAGCTGCCACTTAAGTACAGTTTAACTCTATCCTTTGGTTAAATGTTGGTAGTTCAGTGGCTCCGGGAAAGATCAGAGACTTGCTTCTGCTCTTTGTAGATAGTCTTTGTCTCTAGATACTATTTAAAATGTAATTAGGTACGGTGATCAAATGGCAGCAGGAGAGCCAGAAACAGATGTGTGTGTTGGCAGATGGGTGGGAGGAGTTCAGTCCCAGTGTCCTCATTCCAGACCGATGTTCTCTGTGCTAGTCCTGAATGCACCCCTTGAGAAAAGATGATGATTTGTCTTCGTGTTCTGACATAGCTGTTCTTTCTGCTTACCCACTCAAGAAGTTGTACAAGCCTGCAAGGGACATGGATGATGAAGAAAGTGTGTAAGATCTTATGGGAGGACCTGCAGGAACAGAATCAAGGGGATTAAAGGTTGATGACGTGACTTCTATAAAGCCCACATTCTTTGGTGGGAGGAAGAGGATTTTTCAATAAGAGAATAAAAGTAAATCTTCCTTTTCAGAAGTATTAGGGTTATTGTGTGTCTCTGATCTGCTTGACAAGATGCCTAGTGTTTGGACAGATCTCAGTGTTTTTATCAGTATGTACCAAAATGTTAATGAATACTTACCTATGCATCGCCATCTTTGCATGTCATACTGTAGGCCAGTGGTGCCTCCTGATCTTTGTGTTGTCTGTGTACATTTTCTTAAAGTATATGAAAGCTTGTTTTGTAAAGAAACAGTAGAGAGCTTTTGTCTGAAGTCCTTTGAGATATATGCTTTTTACAGAGTAAGCTTTAAGTTAAAGTGGATGATGATGTATTTCTGCAGAAATTCTTTATGAAGAAATATTGGTGTATACTTCTAACCATGTGATAACCTGAAACAACCAAAGCCTTTTCCAATTTCTTTTTCTTTTTATCCAGAACAGGAAGCATTCCAAACTGTGCTTCAAAACCACCATGTTCAGAGCCTGAAAGGTTTGGCACTTTTCTTTCTCTGTAGGTGATCTTCCATCTGTGCTGCAAATCACTGTGTTCAGGGTCTTCCACAAAAAAAAAAGAGCAGCAATTATAAAACCAAACTCACACAAGGGGAAGAGTGGGGTGGGAAAAAGGGAAGACACCAGATCCTTACTTACGACCTCTCCCATCACATGAGGGCACTAGCTTTTCATTTGCAGAATCTGACCTGATCACTTGACATCATGTCAGTAACAGTATCTGCAAACCATAGTTTGTTTATAAACATCTGTGTCACATCAAGTCTAGATGTGACAAATTTTCTTTGTGCTTGGAATTTGCATTGGTTTAGTGAAACCAATGGTGTCATAAATGGTCAAGTCTCAAGAACTGACAGTCTTCAGCTGTGAATTTGGTCTTAATCTGGGCTCTAACTGAGCTAGGGACAAATTCTGAGGCTATGCCCGTGTGTTCTGCAGTACTTGTTGAGCAGAAGAAAAGCATTCTGTTTCTTCCAGCTCGCAAGAAGAGCTGCATTTGTGTTTCTACCTGATGCACAGCTGCTTGTGTCTAGCTATTCAGGGATGGCTCATGGAATTCTGCTTTCCAGCTTAAGGGAAGAGAGAGGTCTCCCTGTATGGAAACTTGATGGACAATGTACATAGAGTGACCTAGAACAGTCACCCTTAAGAATGCTGTAAATTAAGCTGTGTTAGGAATGGGAGTGGGCAGAAGGAATAAACAGCTGAAGAATATGGTGGTAAAAGTAGGCATTCTTCCTCTTCACATACTACCCTCCTCACACAGTACCTTTTCTTAAACATCTTGAGAGAAACACTGGTCAGCAGTGGGAGGAAAACAAATCTTTATTCCCCCACGCCCAAACTTACGTTTTAACCGTGGTTTTGTGAATTAGTCTCAGATTTGGCCTAAAAAATATCTTCTGTCCTAGATCTAAGTGTGCAGTGTTTAATTCCTGAAGGACCATACTAAAAATTCAGTTGTACTGTCAGGCCACTGTTCTTTTAGACATAAATTTAACTTTTTGTCACAGATATTACTTAAAAGCTAAAATTAAATAGGAGAGAGAATTGGAAATTAATTAGTGTTTCTTACAGATGACACTTCAGTTTTCTGAAGCTTGCAGGTGTTTCCTCCTTGGCTTCTACTTTTAGCTCTTAGTTCACTATGTGTTGGATGTTTTCTCAGGATCACTTACTTCTGAGAGTACTCCAGATAACCGGCAAGAGATCAGAGCGGAGAACAGAAGAGGAAATGAAGTTTGTAGAAAAAAAACAAAACAAAACAAAAAAAAAAAAGCTACTTGCAGGAAATAGAAAGCTCTCAAATACGCAGGTCAAGATTGTAGTTTCTTCTGGCTGAAGTGGTTCTCTTTAAATGGTAAATGGTTTTTTAATATACAACTTTTTTGTTGTTGATTTTGATGCTATTTATGCTCTGAGATCACATCTAATAAAAGCTGGAATGGTAATCATGTATATTTGCTTTTATCTTCAATGCACTAGTTATCTTCTGAACACGAACTGGTGTAACTCTGCGTTCTTGGCTGTTGACAAAGCTGTTGCCGCATCTGAGGTGTTTTGTGTGTGGAAGGAGATGGAGAAAACGGGAACCTTCTTGACCTTCTTTCTTCTGCTGAGAACAGATGATCTGTGGAAAGAGGGCTTTACCAATTTTAAATCAGTATCTTCACAATAATTTGGTGGGTGTACAGGTTTTTCATGTCAGGTTCTAGTGCATGTCTAACTTTGAACGTAATACAAGCCATATAATTACCTGTCTCTGGCCTCCCCATATGTTTTTTTTGTCTCCTACCACCATACTCATCCTCAGCAGTTTTGGGGAGTGGGGGAATTGTTCTAACACATGCTTATCTACCATTTTTCTGCCTTTCTCCCATTGCCTTTTTCTCCCATCCAGAGCAGCACAGAAACAAAAATGTCTCTTAAACTGCTCTATCATCCTCAGTTTCCCGTGTTTGGGGAGGAATTTCCTCTCTGCTTTATTGTGCTGGAGGTTGATTCCTGGTGTGACTGAAAGGTAAGATGCTGTTATGTTTTGCTTGAGGAGAGGGAGATACTGGGGTGAGCTCTGCTGCCCCCTTCACTCCAGAAGTTCCTGCAGGAAGCACCTGCCACTGGTTTTGCTGCTGCACATGCGTCTCTACGTCTCAGTCTGTGGATCTGGCTCATCGTGTCACTCCACAAATGACTCTTTGGGCACAACTTAAAGGGGAGCACAGGAGAGGGGCAGGAAGTTCTTAATATCCAGCTTTTAGGTTATGCTTCTGTATTGGGTGCAGGTGCCCAGGTGTTGGCAGCCGGGGACTGCAGAGGTGGCCCTGTGCAGGACACAGCTGGTTCCAGCCAGCTCTGCAATGGACTCACTGCAGGAGACAGCTGAGCTTATCAGTGAAGCTGGTGACACTTCTGTGAAAGCACATTTAAGAAAGGGCAAAATGCTGCACGGCAGAGAGGAGTGAGGAAGAAGGTGAGAGAAACAGTCCTCTGAACACCAAGTTCAAAGGAGAAGGAGGAATTGTTTAAGGTGCTGGAGCAGGTATTTCCCTGCAGTCCACGGAGCACCCCATGACAGAGCAGATGGAGATGTCCTGAAGCAACTGCAGTCCATGGAGAGGAGCCATGCAGGAGCAGGCTTATGCTGAAGGACCGCAGGCTGTGGAGAGGCCACGCAGGAGTAGGTTTATCCTAAACAACTGCAGCTTGTGGGGACCCATGCTGGAGCAGGGGTAAAGTGTGAGGAGGATGGAGTGATAGAAAGATACTGTTACAGTCTGACTGCAACCCCCCATTCCCCTTTTCCATGTGCTGCTTTGGGCAGGGAGGAAGTAGAGGAGTTGGGGGTGAAGGTGTGAAGCAAGTCTGGGGAAAGAGGGGAGCATGAGGGGAACGTGCTGTTTTAATTGTATTTGTTTCTCTCTGTTTAATTGGCAATAAATTAATTTTCCTCACATTGAATGAAGTACTTGAAATTTATGTCTGAACACAAGTCACAGTGGAAAATACTTACTGATTTCTCTTTGATCACTGCAAGCCATTATTGCCTTTGATTTTTTTAAGTAGGACAAAAAATGGATAAAATTTTGATTTTTAAGTCATCATATTGTTTGTAAAAAAGTAGTGCACCTTGTTTGAATCAGGAGTTGCATTTTTGGATGTATTCTGGTTAGGCCTTTCAAGTTCTGCTTATTCACCTTTTCACTTGCGTAAGTCTCAGCTGCAGAGTCAACTCTGGAGCAGGTCTAATCCATGACATTTCTGCTGGAGAAAAATACCAGCCATATTTTTACGGGTTTGAACACAGAAGAGTCACTCTGAGGAAAGAATGCTGCAGCAGTAGATTCTACTTTATCTACTTTGGTAGTGGTGTTGTTACAGATGTTAAGGATGCAGGGTCTTCACAGCACTATGTTTAGCTGTGCTTCAGAAGGGGCCAAAGTTCGGGGTGAATGGCATCTTTGGTGAAAGTACTGTTAATCCTGGGAAAAGAAATAAGCAGGGTTTGGGAATGAGATTTGCATTCCTGTACTTTTCAGAGATTATTTTCATGAATGAGAAGGGAACTTTCTTAGAAGGTAAGTTTTGTATGTGGGTTCTTACACCACCTACCATAAATACCTGGCCCTGACCACCAAGGGTATCTAGACAGGGTACTAGATGACATGACGCACTTACTGGTTTCTAATAGGGGCACTGGAATATGAAATTGATGGATAGCTTACTAGCGTTAGCTAAATTAATCTTTAATTTCTTCCCCTCTCTCCATGTGTGGCTATAAAAGGAAGATCCTCTGTTAAAAGGAACACGGTGAATTGTTAGTTGTCTGTATGGAGGACACAAAGCTATTTGTGGTAGATAAAGAAGGCTGATAATAAATTAGATGAGCTTCAGAAAGGATTGCACCATCATTATAACTTCTTCAAGTAATTTCTTCCAATGATATCACTCATGATTATTGTCTTATTGTTTACGTTATTATCCATGTTCCCTAGCTACCAAAAAATCTTTTGTACTGAAGTACTCCGTAAATTTGTGACTTGAATCAGGGAAAGGGAGTTTGGCATCTTTTTTTTTTTTTTTTTTTTTTTTTAAAAAGGCAAACTATGCTGGAACCAAATTTAGCATCTTCAGGAGCCATGGTGTACGGTTCTATCAATTGCAACTGTAAAAAGATCAATGTTTTCATAGTGAAACATGTTTTCATTCAGCCAGTCCAATCTATGAAAAAAGTGCCTCCGTTCCTTTTTCAGACTTGTGAACTTCTTTACAAAATGACCTGAGAGATCACTAGTGAGGTTAGCTAATAACTGCAAAATGGAAAAGTTTCACTGTGGGCAGGTGATAACAAAAGATGCCGTAAAGTCAGGCAGCATAATTATCATTAATCAGGTAAGATCTTTCAGACATCAACCACAGGCTAATACTTCTGGTGGTATGCTGACATTTAATCTGACCTTGCAAACAAAAATAGTGATTACGAGCTATTGCAGAAAGATCTGGGAAATAAAGCACTTCATAAAATACCAGTCTCTGGTGGATTTGGTTTCCGTTGACTTTGTCATGCTTTTACTTACTGTCCAGTTCCTTTGTAGAATCTGTTTTATCCAGTCTCTTACATAGAATAAGGTAGAATAAGTTAAAGTAAGTTAATGGTTAACATGCAGAGCATAATACACACGTTTTTCATGGCAAGATATATGATATTTCATGTATTTTCCAACAGAAATAGTTGAAGTGGGGGGAAAAAAAAAACATAATACATTTTGAGTGGCCACAATTTCTGAAGAGAGAAGGCACTGGAGCCACCTCTGCACTAACAAAAACATTACATTTTGGGCATAATGTTATGAAGATCAATAAGGTTTCCAGAGAGGATTGACTGGCATCATACACAAATGTAGTATGCTGTGAGACAGCAATGCTTCATACTGTACTTCATGTTCGTTTAGTGTCTTGCTGCTGATGTACCAGCGGGATGATGGAAAGACAGTCCACAGTAAATGTTTTGATTAAACCCAGAAACAGAGGCAACAGCTGGCATATTTTAGTTTTTTCCTTGGGTAACTATCTTCAGATATTTGAGGAGTAAAAAAATGGTTTGGTTTTTTTTCCTCTATAGCATTGTCTGGTGACAAAAGATAATATGTGAAGTTTATTTGGAGGGGTTTCTAGGATCCAGGATCAGGTAGTGCTAATAATATTGTAGACTGTTGATGCTACCATTTGGGCTTTTTTTCGGATTTTCAGTTGCCACAACTTAATTTCTTCGGGGGAGTTTTGTCCATACATTCCAGTGGTCATGCCATCTCTGGGATGTGAAGTATTTTAGCTTTGTTGACTAATGATTAGTCAGAAAAGATTTGTTTGCCATTACTTAGATGATTTACAGAAAGGTTAGTACAGTTGGCTGTCAAGATAAAAACTAGTTTTCCAGAGATGGAATTATTTAAGGCTGCTAAGCAGGCACCACTGGCTAAAGATGGTGAGTGAGTACTGACATTCGAGGAATCAGAGGGGAACAATTTTTTGATGTTGTCATTGTTGAATTGTAGTGTTCACCAAGGGCTGATAACGTGAAGCAGATCTTTTGCACAGGTCAGCTAGCGTTTATCATCCTTGCCCACAGGGTAAGAAGTGAACTGGCGTTATTGGCTACTTGACCAGCACTTACTCAGATTCCTTCTTGCTGTTTTGGAATGAATGGTTAACCTTTGTTTAAATGAGAAGTGAAATTTCCCAACCAAGTATTTTGGCTGTCGTCTTGGTGATAATGAGCTGTGTCAGCAATTTCTAGAAGAGAAGCAGTGGCAAATATTGAAGAAAGACCTATCAAAGTCTGTATCACAAAGAAAACGTGCGCCAAAAGTAACTCCTGCTTTTGAAAAGCCCATAGAACATGTTCTTAAACGCTGGAGCATGAACCAAGCTGTCATTGTGGACCTGAGCGCTCGGTATCGCAGATCTCCAAAACCCACTGAGCAGCACCCATGCAAGTTTGAGCAAGGAAAGAAGTCTCTAGTTAAGCCACATACTAAGTTAATTTATAGTGTCATTTTACCACAGACCGGTTTAAATGTGTTGCTTGAGAAAGCAGCTTAAAAGCACTGATGCAGCCAAAAGTCAAACCTCCATTTTTAAAAGTAGAAGTTGGAAAAATAAATCTGTTCAAATTTGTAGTTCTCCCTTTTTTGCATTAGAAAAGAGGCAGAGGGAAAATAACATTTTCTTGACTATTGCTACTTTCTTGTGCCTGTCATCACTTCAGGACTGCTGCTGTGAACTTGAGCATACATACTGGGTTTTTTCCAGTGGTAATTTACTTTTCATTACGGTAAGGAAATGTGTCTATATCCTCAACCATTTTTACCTGTGTTTTCTTCTGTGGAGTACATCTTTCAGATGAAATATTCAGAGCCTTTTTAGGATTCAGAGACACTTTCATGCTTGTATATCCATTGAATACAACTAGGAGTAAAACTGAATAAAACTTTTGTTCCTCTTTCAGTTCAGGTGACAGGTTGTGTCATGTAATTGCCATGATATTTAAAGTATGTTGATTGATTACAGCTGTAATAAATGCTGTAATCTTTGTAAAATTTGGGAGGTTGATACTATTGAAATGTGGTAATCAGAACCAGGGTAAGTAGATTAAAGTTTCCGATGAAACATGAAATAGGGGGTAGACATTTCTGGCAAGGTCTTGATTAGACTCAAGGGTTATTTTTGTAGCATTGAACTTAAAGGTAAGCAATCAAATTATAAAGACATGCTCTTCCATTACATTAAATCTTTTGAGAAATTTTGAGACCTACTTAACACTTGCAACAGGCTTATGCTAGAGAAGTGTCTGTCTGGTACCTTAGTGATATTCTGGAAGCATAATGATCCTGTAAAAAGTGATCCTATGAAAAGGAAGATAGCTTGAAAGAGATGATTAGCGGAGATATTCCTGGACTATGTATTTGTGTAAACTAATTCTGGGGAAGTCTTATGCACGAGGAATACAGGGCCGGAATTTTCCCATGCTTAGATGGGAATCTGTCCGTGACCTTAGTTGAGATTGGGCCACTTGACCTGTGGAGGCGCCCTCCAATGTAAATGACTGTTCAGTCAATCTGTTGTCAAGAAGTTATAGAAAATAATCTGTATGTGTATAGAGTGCACTAACAAGATGGACAGAGTAACTGTAGCTTCTGATTCTTCCACATCTTTATCCTTCCATTAATGCAGAAGTCATTTATGGCAGAGTATAAATGGCAAGGAGTGTGCTATATTGTGCAAGATACCTTGATGTAGGCTTTATGGTTTTCCATTTTATTTGACCCAATTTTGTGCTTACGCAATTAACACACTTCTAACACTTCGCTATCTGAGGAGAAGAAGCTTATCCTGAGAGAAGTCTATTTAAATGTACTCAGAGAGATGCTGAAGTCTGTTACCTTGTACCTTGAAAGAAAAATGAGGTGATGAACTTTAAGTGTCTGGAATGTATAAACTGACATGAGATTCTGCAAGAAATTGGGGACCTAATTATTCACAAATGCTAGGCATTTGTAATGTAGGTGCTTAAAGCAGCAAAAGCACCAAACTGATCTGACCAGTTTTCATCTGTTGTGAATGTAGCTTCTGCTGTAATAGGTAAATCTGATAATTTTCATTCTGTAGTTTTTGTCCTTTAACAGAAAAATATTCTATTTATTAAGTTCTCAATAGATGCTTAGCATGTCTACATATAGGCCAGGTTATTGCTTTAAATCTGAAGCCAAACTGGTAATGATCCAGGGATTTGTTTACTCCTGTGACGACAGACTCTAGTTTTACATTGGTGCCTAGAAGTAATAGTGCCTGAGAACAAAAACTAGTATTAAGTGATAGATCCTTTTTGAAAGTTTCATTTCTAAAGACAACTTCCTGAATTGCTTTAAAGCATGCTAATAGGAAATGGGAGGAAGTTTTCCTTGCCGCATTCATTCTCAGGATGATAAAGGTACATGCAATGGTGTGTGTACTACAAAGAAGATAAATTGACAGTTCCTCTGTTCCTTTTGAAAAAGGGAGTTCCAATAAAAAAAACACAAAACCAAACAATGATTTAAAGTGGAGAAAAAAAGTCATTCTTTGCAAATACACTGTTAATCTGCAAAGGACGTGTACACAAAGTAGTACTGAGGTCAAATATTATTTAGAATGATAATTTAGAATATCCATAGTTATGTTACTGGTTTTATGTTGAAGAGGTCTAAACCTTGAGCATAGAGAGTACAAGCTAACCATGAACTGATGGGGATAGAATAACAGGATAGTCTTTGAGGATCTGGGCAGGGTAACATCCCTTCCACTTAATCCTGAAAAAATCTGGTACTGGCAACTTTCAGTGACGGTTTATTGGACTAAATGGGCCAGCGGTCTGATTCATTTATGCCAGAAAGGAGTGTTAACATCAATTTAAACTACTAGGACAAAAAGTGCCATTCTTTTTTGTTTTCAGTGCATAAATATTTTTACTTTTCTATCTTTATCCATATATTACTTGACTTGGTGTTTTAAAATATTGTGTGAGGAAAGCAGACAGTTTTTTGATTTTGGATGGTGGGTTCTCCTTGCTAATTCACAGCTTGAAGTTCTAATCCGCATTTATGACATTATCACTTACACAGGGACAAGCAGTGTCAGACAGGATTAGAGAATTAGCACAGAGTGAGGCATCCAAAACCATTTCTGCTGGCTTTTATTAGATTTTTGTTTGTTTGTTTTGAGTGGCAGTAGATAACTAACTTAATAATCATAGGGTCTTTAAGACCTCACTGTTTCCTTGGAAAGTCTGCCCTGCTGGAAATTTGTTGTCATCTACAGGGTCAGGCAAAAGAGACAGGCTGAAGGTGCTGCTGCTTGGGGAACAATAGCTATGGAACTATTCAGTGTTGGCAGGGTGTGCAACCATCATCCCCATATCCAGCAGATGAGAGAACAAGGAATGAAACAGAGATGGACGTGAGCCTTATTCTTCTTCTGGTTGTCCCCGTGTTAGATCAAAAGACTTAAAGGAGAATTAGTGAGCAGTGCTGCAAGAGAAAGCAGAGGTGGGAGCTCGGTGATGGCAGCTGATTGAACTCCTCTACCAGCTGTTTCTGTAGCATTTGGAGTGAGAAGGTACATTCCCAATCCCCCTTCAGGCTTTTCGGAATGAGCGTGTTTTATCGCAGTCTGTCCATTCTCTAGGTCTTGGCTTTGGGGAAGGTGTTGGCCACTTAGGCCACCAGGTCTTGAAAGAGAATGGGTGTTGGACAAGTGCTCTCTGTTCAGACAGCATTAGTAGCAGTTTTTCTAAAGCTGTTGTCAGGTCTTTGTGCAGCAGGCTGCTCTGTGCGCGTTAGAGAAAGAGTAAACTTAGCAAGTGGCTCTACTTCTGGAGGCTGCAAAAAACGTGAAATTTGTGTGTTTATGTATATCGTCATACAACATGCACATGCATACACATGTAATTACATATACATATTTATAATTCTTTAATCAGATTCCGTCATTTGTCAATAATAACTTGCTGTACACAACTGTTGGCATTAAGCCATTTTCAGCCATGCTATAAAAAGAAAATAACTTGTTTTCACATGACAGCTCTTACAGTTGATGAGACAAGAACCTTGGAACCTGTTTATAATACGTACAGCTGTTTTACAAAGACAGTAATTTAAAAATACATATTTCCTGAAGTGTTAGCTAACTTGCTCATTACTTTCAACATTTAGCATGGCCATTACCTTGTACTGCTATTTGTGCCAAGCAGTCAGTCATTGAAATCTACATTATAAATTAGTCACATACTCAGTAATTTGATTTTGGTTTTTTTACATTTGAGTAGAGAGTATAGAATCCAAGGTGGTTTCAATCTGGCATGCATTATAGAAGAATTAGAGGTTGTGTTCTAATTAAATATTTATGTGTAAGAAATGTTAATAAATTCAGTAATGACTGTGGTCTATGACAATCTTACTTCAGTGGATGTGAAGTCGAACCCTAGGAAAGGGTCTGAATGGTCTGTGAATCATTAGTGACTGCTGCTTTCTCCGTCGAACATCAAAAAGATGTTTCTAGCTGGTATCCAGGCATTGCTTTGTTCTGCAAACAAATTGAAAGAGAGAGGGATTGCTATCCAAAGCAGTAGGGAAGGTGGCCCAGGCAGTCAAGACAAGAGATGAGGTGGTGCATGTTAAGATATCAGAAGAAGTAGCAGTGAATGAAGGAGAGACAGTGCCAAAGTTCTAAATGTAGATGAGCACTAAGCAATACCAACATTATTAGGCACCACTTCTTCTGGAGCATCTGCACTGCTAGACCTGTGCTTATCTCGGCCTGGCCTAACCTGGTTCTCCGCATCAGCTGGTTTCCCTGCACTTCACCCTTTGTGTCTTTTCCCCCTGCCCTGGCAGTAGGGAGGGAAGGTAGGAGGGCACTTGTTCCTCGTCCACTCTCCCTGCTCAGCACTGTTCTGTTCTTTTCCTAAGAACATGCACAACAGATTTGCCCTGTGTGTGGGTCAGTGGGACTCTCTGACCACAAGTGCATGTGGACAAAACATCTGAAACTACGTGAAAGCAGAAAGAGAGGTTCCAGTTCTCCCAGTGCTACGCTTCTACATCTTGTAACATGGAATGAAGTCTGTGGCCCTTCCATCAAGGTTGGACCAGTTTGGGTTTAGTAGAGACAGACTCTTGCGCTAACAGCCTCTTCAGAACTGAAACTTTATGATAGGTTTAATAGCTGCTTGATCTTTCTGCAGCATTGGAAGGAATACTCTTTCACTGTTGGACGTGTGATGTATGTCAAGGACAAGGCTTTGATATCAAAGAAGGGAGAGCAGACACTAGTGCAGAGAACTTACTGGGAAGTGTCACGAACAACTGAAATCTGCAGTGCCTGCCTGGACTACAGCGTTACAGCTCTCTCCTGAACAGGAGAGAAGGAACTGTCTCTCTTAACTACTGAGCACTAGTCTAAAGATAGGTGTCACTTCTACGTACTATTTTGGTTTGCGGTTTTGGCCAGCATCTATGTGTAGCTGCAGATCGTTTTGACTTTGCCTCTCTTTTGTCAGTTTTGCCTCAGTGTGTTTGACACCCTTTACTCCCTCTGTGTTTTGAGAGAATAGCTCTGCTGCAGAAAGAAGCTGCCTGGGCCCCTGGCCCAGCACAGCACAAACACTGTCATCGGTAGAGCAGAGACGTACAGACTTCAGCACATGTGCAGTGGGCACAGTGATGTCTCTCTGTAGAAATCTTTATGGCCAGAATCATCATCTTGCCAGCTTACATTGTTCTGCTGTGAAAGCTGATGACCAGCATGGACTTCTGCAATTGAACTTATGTTTCATGGACAAGGATGTAAATTAAGATCCTGCCTTTTCCTGTTCTGGAAACACGTAGGCATGTTTGCCTTGTAATTCTTAGGGTGCCAGTGCTTAGCTATGTGCACATAAAGAACTTCGAAGATTTTTTTTTTTCAAAAATGAAGAAAAGGGGCAGAATTCTCTCATCTTGCTGATGTTTCTTTACAGCATTTGCTCTTTGCTCTCTGTTCCTTTAGGACAGCAAAGGTACCAACTGCATTAATCCTTTTTGATACTAGAGGGAGCTCATGGCTTGAGCAGTCACAGTGAAAGATGGTATCTTGAACAATTCTTGAGGAGAAAAGGATGGGATGTAAAGTGGCATTGACTATAATGCACCTTTTTCCATCGCTGGCAAAACTAGAATGACTGAATTTATCCGCTTAGGAAATTACACGTGGTTTTCAGAGACACTCAGATAATTAAATGCTGTAGCTTCAATTTCTTCTATATCTGAGCACCTCTCTGTCATGGCTGGATTTATCCTCACAACTTTCTCTGAGGAAATAAGCCCTCTCATATCCCTAGTAATATATGGGGGACTGTAACACAGGGAGCATTCTTTGTAGTGCAGCTTTCAGACTATACCTGCCATAGCGACTTCAGTCAGGCATCAGTCTTGTACAGAGGAAGAAAGCACCGTGTAAGTGTTCTTGAGAAGTCCTGATGTGCTGCATTTCTGCACTCAGCCAGTTCCTTGATGCACAAATGCAGACCTGTCACAATACCTTCTTGCCAACCCTAGCAGGGCTTCAATTAGAAGAGGCTGCGGGATGGACAAAGCTAAGAGACATGTTTCTTGAGGCTTTCTGTGTTGTTCCCTCTTCCCAGCTCTGGCTCAGCCAGCAGCAGTCACGGAGCTGGAGAGGGGCCACTGTCTCAGGGTAGGGGTGAGCTGAGAGCAGACATTTCATGCACATTCCCATGAGATACCACTCAGCAAACAACTGTTCAGTGTGTCTGAGGCAGTGAAAGGCAAATACATCTCGGACTTGTTAAGATCTTCACTGAGACAGTGAAGGCTGTGCCAGCCTGGTGGACCTAAGGCATCCCAGAAACAAGTCAGCAAGGAGCAGTAGGCTGTAAAGAAGGCTGTTTCTCACTGGCCAGAGGTGAGGAACAGCTTACCAGGCATCCCCAGAGAATGTTTGCCAGAACAGAAGATCGGGAAAGGCAGCTGGCAGGATTTGTACCCTACTTAGAGCCCTACTATGGGAAGGGAGTGTAAAAAGAGCATGACAGAGTATTGCTCTGTGCAGGGGTTGGATAAGCAGAGAAGAGAGTGCATGCACATGCAAACAGATGTATGCAAATGCACTCTGTGTGTGTGTGTGTGTATATATATTTATATGCACAAAGAAGTATTCCCAGAAGAATTTTTCAAAGCACCTAGGAGGAAACTTGAAAGCGCAAGGTAACATCCTGAAACATCTTGGCTGACTCTCTTGCCACGTCACTGTTTCAGCACTAGGGATCTGTCACTGTAACAGGGCAGTTAGGAGCAGATTAGCCACCAGAATCAGGGGTCTTTGGAGGCTGAAAAGCAGCCACACTTGAAATGAGCTGGCTTAAGTGTCTTGGTTAAGATAACTTTGCATAATCAGAGCAAATTTAATTTACATTACAGCCATTGAATCACATGAGTTCTTGACACGTGAACCTCTAATCCTAGCGAGCACTACCTGTATCCTGTTTAATTATATTTCAGCAAATCCTTACTCCTTTAGAAGTAGCTCAGCTGTCACTGTATGCTCAGTGAGGTTACTGAAAGTGTCAGGACAACAATAAGTGGACAATCATATTCCTTCAGTGCCTGAGGCAACGCAAAATTAACTGCTCTGCTGAGTTTTGGCAGCCAGGGCTCCGTGTTTGTGCAGGGCGGACCTGCCCGGGAGAGGGCAGTGATGCACAGACAGATACTCCGGCAAGGGGTGCTGGTGGCTTGCATAAACACAGGCTTGTGATAGCCATCTCTTGCACATACAGCTGAACTGTTCTAGCTTAGTTTATTCTAAATGTGAAGTGTTTAATGCATGATTAACAAGTGTGATTGATACCACTGCATGGAAGTGTGAGGCTTCTTTGACCCTTTCCAGTTCAGGGGTGAGAACCAGTCAGTGTCGAGATGTTTCCCTTTACTTCCACATCAGCAAGGAGGGAGCAGTGTCCTTCTGAGGGGCTTATGGGTGCTGGCAGCCCAGCATCAACGTAACTGAGAGCCTTTAGCCTGCTCTTCACCATGGTAGCCGTGGTGGGGAAAGCACAAGATACCAGATAAGAAGGACCGTCCAGACAGTATGGGGGGTTTTAGTGGCCTATTGTAGCCAAAACCATGCGCTCCTGCTGGAATAGGTGCTGTTCAGGAAGCTGTACAAGGGGACTCTTGCAAAATTCTGTAGACGGGAATGCATTACAGCACATTGACTTCATAGATACCTGAGCTTAAGTACTACAGTTTTCCCAACATTAAGTGCTGATGATTACTATGATTAATAGCTCAGTCTAGTTTGTGGAATAGAAGAGACTAGGACATACCTGGGTGCAGAGGGCTGAAGTTTTTCTCCTCAGCATCTTGTAACATAATTGCATAAAGCTAGATTGCTTGTGCTTTACTCTTAAAGGATGCAGTAAGTACCAAAAGATGCTGTTACTTTCTCTCTTATAGGTGACACTGTAGAGAATCCTCTGGCCAAGGCAGTCTTGTTCCATTATCAGCCAAGCAGTTCATCTCCATGAACAGCAATGGCATCAGTTTTATTGAGATGGATTCCTTGTCAATTCTGTCAGTGTTTTGGTTTCTTACTTCTTTTTATTTGTGCTCTAGCAGTAGAAGTTGAAATGAAAAAGGCTGAGACTATTATAGCACACGCTATTCAGGATTTACAAAATGGTTGATCATGTTCTTGGATGTACTCTGAACATGAGTATGATGATGGATACATGAAGTAAAGAGGATTTTAGCTCTCAGGACAGTATTTGTATAGGAGTTGCAAGCTATAACTGTAAGGGAAAGGTATACCTGCAGGTCACGTTTATGCCTTTGCTCCTCATACGGTAGAGAAAGACAGCCTTGAGGCTGCTCTAACTTGTATCTAACTGCAGCTGCACCTAAATGGCTACAACATCAGCCAGAGATCTCAGGAATGCAGCAGCAATGCAATCTTGCTTCTTTCTCCCCTGTGCTATTTGCTGATTAAATTAGCATTAAGCTGAACAGTCACTGTAGAGGAGTGCAGAGACAGACACCGAACGTCTTGCTGTAACTTCTGGTGAGGAGATAACAAGAGCAAGTTCCTAGCAGCAACAACTAGCAATAGCCAGCTGTTAGAGACATTTTTTAAAGTAGAGTCAGCAGATTACATTTGTGAAAGCTCTGGCATCTCAGACAACTTCTAGATGGGATCAGTTTCAGGTCTCTCTATCCAAACCTTTCCAGGGGAGCTGGGGCTGGAAGTCATTCCTGTATAATGTGTACTCACTGATCTCACTCCAGCGTCTGTGTTGTCTTCCTATAGTATTTGCTGCCCAGTAAGAAGCTCACATAGGGCTGTATCTATATTGCATGCCAGTGCATTGTGAGAGATCCCTGAATTGGCTGGAAGCTCCACACAGTTGTGCTGCTATGCAGAGGGACCGGCCTAGGCTGTGGGTGCAGGATGGCTGTTAGCACGGTGCCACGGGTAGGTGAATTAAGTTCTGCACAGCACTGAAGTGTCAGTATTACTCTCAGTCCCAAAGCCAGCAGGATTGGTGCTGGCTGGGGGATCTCTGCACTGAGCTGCCTCTTGTAGTGTATGTATTATTCTTGTTTGCTGTATTAAAGGCCTCACAGGGAGAGTCAGCAGTGTTCTGGCCAGAATCAGGTCAATTCCTCTGACTGGCAAGCTGGAGAAACCAGGGACTGCATCAAAACAGGCCGTGAAAGGCCAAGAAACCAGGATGGGACCAGGGCAAGGAGAAAGATGGGCCTGGAGCAAAGGCAGTCAGGGAGAGCAGAGCAAAGATGTCAGGAAATGGCATTACTGAACATTCAGCTGCATCCCCTAAGGCTGCCTGTACTCCCATAACATGGGGAGGCTGAACACAGTGCCCTGAGTATCCCAGTCCTTGGATTGTTTGGATACATAAGCCACATCAGACTGGTCAGGAGATGAGTTCATGAACTACCTAATTGCTCAGTCTAAGCGTCCCCAAATGTATCCTCACAGCAGTATTTCTCTTTCTGAACAGGGGGATGGAGATGTGGAGACAGAAGCAGCTTGCTTAAAACTCACACAGGAAGCCCACGGCATGCCTGAGGATTACAGGCAGAAAGTCACCGCCCTAATCTGGCCTTCCCGACTTTAAACCTTTCCAAACGGGGCTGCATGGACAGGCAAAAAGCGTCACACAACTGCTGCTGTTCCCCTGTTCTCGTGGGGCCTTGGTCTACCTGGCTGCTCAGTGGGTGAGTACTCCTTCCCTGTACCACTGTTGTTGGCCAGGAGAATGGCCAGCGGGAATGAAGAGCAGAGGGCAGGTGTAACAAGCGCCAGTTGAGGGCATTAGAAGGAACGGTTTCTGCTAAGCTGGCAAAGCGAGACCTGTTTTGTAGAGAAAGAGGAGCTGAAAGGATATAAAGACAAAGCAGGGAAGTTACATTGAACTAAACCGGGATGTGCTTGCAGAGATTAATAGCAGCTTCCTGTCCCATATTTCAATGTCTTCTGCTGGTAATAGTTTGCAAACATACACAACTGACTTTATGGAAAGGCATCTTTTACTCCTCCTTACTCCTTTTCATTTTCTCCTGCGTTTCAAGGCACAGGTGCAATTGAAAAAATGGTTCAGTGAAAAAAATGGCTCAAATTTACATTAATGAGCACAAATACAATTCAGGGCACAATCCAAAACTGCACAGCAAAGCAGACCTGTTCATTGTTTTAGTGGGATTCAGATCAGATCTCTGTTGGATAGATAGTTTAATGAAAGTGTCACAGGGTAACAGCAGTAGAGTAACCCGGAAGGAATCAGTTTACACTCATTGTCTGTTAGCCTCAAACGCTAGCAGAATTAATACAAAAAAAAAGAGAGAGAAAACTAGGGAGACAATATCCCTGTACTAAACTATAGGTGTTAAAGAGCAAATCTAAATAGAACTGGCTTGACAAGGTCCAATGTAGTCATTCCCTGCTCCCTGCAGGAACTATACCTGAAGGAGAATAATTTGGACAAAGATTTGCAAACGAGTTGATAGCTCTCAGACTGAAGCTTTTGTTCCAAGACCTTACTTGCTGTGTTCCCATCTCATTTATACTAGATGCCTCACCTTCAACTGTGCTACTCTGGCTGAAGTTCCAAGAAATAGGCCCACCAGCCTCTCATGGTCCATCATTTCTCCTGCAAGCTCTCCTCCCTTCCACCACAGAAACATCTCGTTTCAGCCTTCCATGCACAAGCTCCTCACTGACTTTTCATTCATGCAGGGTCTTAAAACTCCCTTTTCTCATGTCAAATCTCTTTGTCTGCCTTGGCCACCCCTCCTTTCCCATGCTGCAATTGCTTTTTCTGTGGTACTCATATCTTCCAAGCCATAAACCAAGGGGTTTTTTTTCCTTTTTTGCAGCTCTCCATTCATTTCCCCTTACTTTGGATATCAACAAGATCACAATTCTCACTTCTGAGTCACTATTTTGTTTTTGTTCAAATATTGTCTTCGTTTGCAACAAAGCTGACTGTATTATCTGCTAGTGGCAAAGAGGGATGACATTTGCAGACGCTTATAAAGCAAAACCAGCACAAATCAGAGGCCAGGTTGTGTGCTCCTAGTAACCCACTGCAAAATCCATAGGCAAAGGCAGTTCCTCTGTATGTGTTTAATGATTATTCTTCTAAAAAGAAAAAGAGAATATGAACAGAAGCTGTAATTATCATGAAGAATTAAATGCTGAAAATGGGACTGATTTTCTGTTCAGGAGTGTGATCTTCCAGACTTTTCAAAAGAGGGAGAGGAGTACCATTGATCTCAGAACACTGCAGTAAGACGCTGGAGAAAGAACTGTATCCACTTTCTAGTTCTGCCATCGCAAGAATGACCTCAGGTATTGTTATTTAATTTCCCTGTGACTTAGCTCTCTATGTGTAAAGGGTGATTGCTCTCTCTTTGGCTTGCAAGGTGGTTCTGAGGTGTTTTGATCCTGTAGAGATGAGTCAGAGAGGCACCTATGAAAAGTTTCTTTTGTAACAAGGGATGCAATTATTGGTGAAATGTTGACAGGAAAAGGCCAAAATTAGGAAAATTTCAAAACTACCAAGCCCTCCCTCAGGAAACTACGGTGGAATCCTGTGTGGAGTCTGTTTCTTCAAACCGGAGTCTTGTAGTTTAAGCAGTAAGGAGTTCCCACATATCTTTCTTCCTCTGCTTGTGATAAACCTTTAGCAGCAGGACATTTGCCCAAGAGGAGAGGGCTGGGTGGGTGCCAATATGGAATTTGTTATTCCAGACCTCAGCTGAATAAAACTATTTCTCATAACAAAAGAGGCAGCACTGACATTGGGTGGCTCTCAGGTGCAGTTCCTGAGACTGCTGACATGCGCACGTACAGGTACATGGGCATGCAGGCACTGCTTTGTCTCTGCAGTCCACGGGCCAGTTTTACTGTACAACCGTGCATTAGGGGCGCGTCGTTTGAAAGTGAGGTAGAATAGCGCAATGTCCAGGGCTTGGCTTCAGTAAAAGACCTGCACAAACTTGGCGGGATCATTTCCTTTTATTGTTCTTTATTTTCCTCTTTGGCTAAAAATGAGCCTAGCATTTCTCAGCCTTGTAGCCACAACACCTTGCACGCTGTAGTTGAAAAAGGCTGTATTGTTCATTATTCATACATGTGTGTATCATTACAGTTCACTGTTCGAACGCTGTCTTTTGTAGAGACCTCCTGAGACCTCTTGTCCACATTTCACTGTTCAAGTGACCAGCGTGCATCTGACCCTGTAATATTGCTAACTGCCTCAGAAGTTGGCCCCTTGCAACTGCTGTTTGAAGATGGGGACAGCCTGGGAGCCCTCAGAATTCTAGCTGCGTGCTCCTAAGAGTGGCTCTGAAAGATCTCGGGGCGGGGGTTCGTGCTGGCTTTTGCTTCAGTCCATCTCTCCATCACCAGGAAAGTGCCCTCAGACAGAAGGCAGGAGACGTTGGCCCGTGCTAGAGCACAGCCTGCCTCCTCCCGTGGTGTGGGGAGGGGAGGCTGCTCCCGTCCTGCCATCCCAGCAGCGTCTCCCAGTCACAGCTGCTGGATAATGGATAGCAGCCCCAGGTTTTGCTTCGAGAACTTAATCCGCACTGTCGTCCCTCATTACTGCCACTCAGTGCCGTCGTGTCCAGCCATGAAGGGTCACAAGATGACATGAGAGAGGTCGGGTGGGGGGGCTTTATAAAAGGGCCTGGCAAGTACCGGGAAATATGGAAAGGCTAAAAAGCTACCCAAACGATGCTCCTAGCGGCTCGGTGGGGATGGGGCTGAAAGCGGCCGGGTTCACACTAAGTTTTCCCGAAGGTCACTCTGCAATATGGTAACTCCCAGCTCGGCTGTCAGTGCCCATAAAGGCAGCTCCCCTCACGGTGCGGGGGTGGGGAAGGGAAGGAGGTTTGTTTAGAAGCATTAGCGTGCCCCTCCCCCGGCGCCATTAGCGGCCCTTATTAAAGCAACACAGACAAAGAGCAAAGATGCCCTCGTTAATGGAGAGTCTCCGATAATTACTCTGCTCTGCCGCTTCTTTTGGGGCCTGAATGGCCTTTGAATAATGTTTCTCTTGCTGTGGTTGCAGACAATACCCTCGCAGACTGCTTTAAGCGGTGCCAATCCCATTAGCAGAAGAATAGCAGAGCTTTCTGGTTGTGCGGGGGTGTGTGCTCGCGGGGAGGACGGAGGGCTCGCGGGGGAACCGGGGCCGCGCTGCCCGCCGCTCCGCTCCCCCTGCTCCGCTCCCCGGTCCTGCCCTCCGCGGCCCAAGACAGCAAAGCAGCGAAGTGCTGGGCAGAACTCCATCTCGGAAACAATCTCCCTATTTAAGCAGCGCCCGAGCCAGGGGCCTTGCGAGAGCCGTGATGCTGCTCGCCGCAGAAGCGGGGAGGCGGGCGCGTCTGCTCGCCGAAAGGGAAGGGCACAGCGGGGGGGCAGAAGCCCCGCAGGTCGAAAGGAGAGGAGTGGAGTGCCTCGTCCAGCCGTTCCTCGTGTTCCCCACGCACAGCTCTCCTCTCACACCCACAGAAGACACCAAAGAGGCCCAAGACTCTCCGAAGTCAGAATCGGGCTGTGCTGCTGCCTTACAGAGGAAATGAGGTGACGTGACGGTCGTCCCTCTGCATCCAGTTGATTACAGAGCATGAACAGGGCTGTACTGCCCGGTTTTGGGACGGTTAATGTTGTGCTGCACACCCCAAGCAGGACGCTAATTAGTGTGTTCAATAGGTAGCCATCAACCAAACTTGGAGGAGTTGGAAGAACTCTACCTGAGCCTTTCTATTTCATCTCCCCTTCTGCATGATAAGTGAAAATAGTGTATAGCTGGGCTGGCTGCGGTGCTTGATTTAATCATCTGATGATATTTATTTTCACAAACGTGAACTCGAACAATTATCGGAAGGATTTCATCTTGTGCTGAACGTGCCAGTTAACGGCCTTTCTGTGAGGTAATAGCTTCTATGTAGGGAGTCAGTAATTAAAATGTGTGAAAAAAGGCACCTTCTTCAGAGGCAGCTGGGAAAGAGAGTGGGTCTAGTGCTCAGCTGGTGTGAACTGGCAAGTCTGTCAATGGCCACAATAAAGGGGCATTGCTCCTTCCACATCATGCCAGCGAAGGATGTGCCCAAAGGGTTCTTGAGAGTTTCCCAGTTAGAGGAAAATGTCTGGATTCTTAGCAACAGGAGCCAAACTCAGGAATACATGGTACAACGATCTGGTCTTTCAAACATGATTCTGCAGTACTCGTGGGAGATGTTCAGATCGAAACAAGAGCACTTGGTCCCGCAAACTCCACCACGAGGAGGGTCAACAGATGGAGCCATTTTCTCCCTCTTTTGGTGTTAACTCTTTAGATTTCCAGAACCATAATCTAAAAGCTAAGAAAAAGCTGGCATTCGAGACGTTCCAAGCAGAAGGAAGATGACTTCCTTTATGTCTTCATTGCGTAGTCATACAGGGCACAGTTTGTTTACTCGTACAGTTAACCATCACATGGGTCTGTGCACTCTGTTCAGTTTTGCACCGTACGTTGATGAGCAAGGGGGACAAAGCCGGAAGTCAAGCTGTGTGGAAGGTTCTTTTGGATAGCCACCACCGTGAGTTTAACCAGTATATCCTGCCTGAAACAGCTTGTGATTTCATGTTGGGGGTTGATGATGTGCTTAAACAATGAAAATTGCAAAATCTGGAACTGGCATTCTGAAATATACACAGTAATAACATAAAAAAAATTTCCAAGGTTCATGTTTCTTGAGAATTAGAGTGTGTTATCTTGCAGCTTTGAAGGAATAAGCTTGGTAACTTATTCTTTTCCACTGGCACACAGACTGCAGGAAGAGAAATCTCTACCAGACTAGAGGAAGAAAATGTAGTCACCTGTTCTCAGATACGGTTGTTTTAAGCTGTGGTAGAGGTACATGTGATGGATCACAGATACAAAAACGTAATTTAGAAAGGGGATGGGATCTCTTCCTCCTGTCAATAAAATGGTGACAATTGTTTATAAAATGCTTCTCAGAGTGGAAAATTAAAAACCTGAACCCAAACTGTTTCCTAGCAGCCAGTGTCAGAAACGTGCACGTTACTTGCATTTTGCCTAGGAAATGGAAAGTGTAACCTATCCCAGTACCTTTGCAAAGGGTTTCCAGTAGATAAGAACAGAGTTAGCGATATCTAGAGCTGGGAAGAGTGCTCTTCAGGGGGCTGAGAAGGAGAAAATTAAGAGACCAGTATCAGCCTCTTTCACTATCCGTTTGCCCTCTTTCTTGGGGGAACACAGTGTTTCCTACAGACCTGTGCGGTGCAGAAGGCAACAGCAGGAGGTGCCTTTCCCATCTCCCACACAGCAAAGTGCTGGGGATTGCACAATGCGAACCATTGCAATGCCTGGATGTATTTGGCAAATGGGGTCCCAAGGAGCCCGGTGGGATGTGCTTGGGCTGTAGGAAAGAGAGGGGCACAAGAATAGTGCCTGACTGCACTGAATGCCTGGGACTTGACTTGGCTGCTAAGACAACTGGATTGTTTTGGGTTCATGACACGTGGTTTCTGTCTTTCTAGGTTTATGGCTGCCAAGTGTCTCTGGGAGTTTGTTTTTGAGCAGAAGGGTGATTGCTCTTGAACAAGGCCTCTCTGCTGTCCTCCCCTAAAAAGAAACTACACCTATGCCCTTCTGCAGCTTGAAATCACTTTTCCACTGCAGGTGGAAAATGATATATGGGTGACTTCCCAGAAAACTATCTTGAGTGTGATGTTAAGCACAGGCGATTTCTCTTCAACACACCAGTGAAATCAGAACCAGGGGAGGGAGGGATTTTTACACTTCTCTTGAGTGTGGCGCACACTGCCTACCTGCTCTCTTCCCCTGACTTTCATGTCCCTGCAGGCGACAGGTCAGTGTGCCCTGTGCCTCCCATGTGAGTATGCCGGGCCGGGAGGGGAGCTTGTAGTTTGTAGTCAGCGGAGAGGCAGAATCCTGAAGCACCGNGCTCCCCAGCCAGGAAGGATGTGTGTCACATGGCTGCAAGGCAGAGGAGTCAGCAACACAGATCTCGGAGAGCTGTTCGGCAGTCAGTCTCCAGAAAAGAGAAGCTTTCTGTAGTCCATTTTCTTCCACGGATGGGTCCTCCTCACCCTCTGGACCCACTCAGTTCTGGTGCAGCCGGCTGTTGTGCGCTTCTCAGCTTAGAGTTTCTTGTGTTTTAATTACTGTTTCCAAAGTGCGGTTAAAATTAAAGATAATGTATACTGTAAGCACTGTTTATTATTCATTACTGTGTGCTCATGGTGAACTGTTCTGTAGCTGTGATGTGTTAGTTCCCCACGTAGGGAAGCTGCCTGAGGAGCTTCCTTGTTAAAACCACTGGGTCAGATCAGCTGCGGGGGAAAATCCATGCTTTCACAGAGTGAGACTTATGTATCCTCGCTAAGGGTCTGCTTCCCTTCACAGAATATGGCATTCTGCTTCCTCCCTGGTTTCACCACTTTCTTACTTTAATCTTTTCTCAGTTGTTTTTTGTTTTGTTTTCTGTAGCATGGAAGAGATCACTGCTGTCTTTTAGCTTCACTGAGATTAGGCACCAAGTTAATTGCAGCTGTTCCTGCTCTTTGCCTCTCCCTGGGTCTAGCAGACAGGGTGTGGGAGCTGTTCTTTACTGATAAATGTTGGCAGTCAACTTCATTCTTAAGGAGCAATAAGAGTGTAGCAAACAGGTGGGTTTGGAACATGCAAATGGTTATGCTTATATTCACAGTGGTCCTCTCTAGTGCCTGGCCCTATAGCCAAGCATCCCTGAGCAGAAAGCCCCTTTCTCCAGTTTCCATGAGCTTTTCCTGAATATTGCCAGTGGTTTTGTGCAGGAATGTCAGTCAGAACGTATTTATGTGAAACACTTTAAAACCAGGATTGTCTGAAAATTTTAAGCAATTAATTTCTCAATTGTGTGTTGAGGAAAGAGGCTTTTGAAGAGGGTCTTTAAGAATGTGATCTAAAGACAGTTAGCTAGGCCATGTTGAATCAACCATTGACTATCATATGGCAACAACCTCTTTGAAACTGTGATCCCCTGTTCCATGTGAAAAGTTTTTCGTGGTTTTATCTTCTTTGTGAGGCACTGTAAATTTCATCTAGACATTTAAATGTTGAATCCCGCCGCCTTCGCCGTGCCGCCTGCCCGCCGCGCGCCTACGCGGGCTGCGCGCGAGGAGCCGGGCGCCGCTGTGTTGGCGTTCGTGGCGCAAACGCGCCTGTAGTCATGTGCCCGTCCGGGGGGACGCGTTCCCGTGTGCACGGAAAGGGCCTGTCCTTCGCTTTCCCCCCCGCTCGCAGCCGCTCACGATCCCAGCGGGAATTTGGGCTGCTGCCCCTCGGTAGAATCAAATTCCGGCGCGCGTAGGCATCGCTCTCTGTTGTAATCGCCCTGAGTATGACATGGTGCCGTGGTCTTCTTACATTGCAGTAAAATTGCTTCTTTCATGGAGCAAGCACCCAGACACAGCCGGTGGAATTACACCTTCTGGAATCAAACAGGCCCGACAAAAGAGTGTCTGTCACGTGGGAATGCGTGCTAGCTCGAGGACCGACCGGCAGAAGTGCTGGGGTCACTGGCGTTGCAAGGTAAGGTAAGGGAAGACAGTCGTGATTAGGTTTGTTTAAGGAATTATGACTTGCACCTGATCTGTTTTCTGTTCTGCAAATACGCACTTAATGGCCCTGATCCTGCCTGCAAAGATATACAGACGAATCTAATTTTAGGCACTGCATAATCCCACTAAGTGACTACAAAAAGTCACAGTATGTAAGAATAAGCAAGCATCTAAATCTTAGCAGGACCAATGCCCGTACACTTCAAGCAACAGCAGTTTCCATCTTGTCTCTTTCAAGGCTTGTTTATCCAAAATTAGTGAATTAAACTTGGGATTTTAAAAAAATCAGAAATCTAAAATGCAAAACAGGGAGGAAGGATCTCATCAGTCTACAGTGGCTAGATACATCATTCCTACAGAACCTTATCAGACGGAATTCACATTATCTGTTAACATTTCAGTTTCTTCTGATGTTTTGAGGTTTCTGTAGGGCTTCTGCTGACGTCCTCGGTATTAAAGTTGTAGTTCAGTTTAGAAAACAGCAAGTGTTTGTGCTGAATAGTCACACAGCTCTGTACATGTGGTTACAAGCAGCCTGTGGAGTTAGCTGTTGTGGCAGGCTCTGGATTGTGGTGGTAGTTTGCCAAACTTCAGCGTTATTTGGATCATTGCTTCCTTTCCTTCCCCTGCCCCTCTTCCCGTGGTAATTAACGTGCCAAACCACTGTGGTCCTGGCTGTTTGAAAGACAAGAAGAGGGCTTAGTTTGAGGTTCAAAATGAGTTTGTTATCAGACACTGTGTTTCCATCAGTGTCGGCATCCAACCACCAACAGTTATGGGAAATCCAGGTCTCACTGTACAAAGGCTTGTACTGTCCCAGCTGAGCTCCTTGGGTGCCACGGTTAGTGAGAGGAGTTGGCTGCAGTTGCAGATCAGAGCTACTCAGAAAGCTGTGTGCTGGACAGATTTGGATGTAAAGTATATTTTCTTACGGCCGTGCCGTGATCCCAGGGAAGAAACGTCTTCCATGTTCTTGTGGGAGATGCTGTGTTTCTTACCCTCATTCTGACCTCTGGGGCAATGGCTGATGTTATTCCCGGCTGTGGGGTTGTGCTGGGCTGTGCTGGAGCCTGAGTGTTGCTTCCTGCTTCGTGTGCCTCAAAGAAACTACCCTGCAGAGCTAAGTAAAAATCGTGTAGTCTGGCATAGATGGTAAAGGATTCAGTTATTATATTGCTATTTATACTAGCGCTATCTGAAGCTAGTGTTTCATCTAGAAAGGTCCCAAAGCAACTTACTATCCCTGAGTCCTACTTACAAGGAGATGAATGTCTTCATCTGGCAGCCCCTCTTCTGTATGTCCTTGATTGCTTAAATGCAGACGCCTTGAGGTGCAGCAGGACACTGCTGCACACAACAGCTGAAAGCTCAGCAGCCTGATTTTCAGCAGTCTCTGTAAATTAGTCCTGGAGGAGCAACATCCCCAAGAATGAAACGTGCTTTTCATTTCTGTTCAGAACTCGCAGGGACAAACTGAAAATGTCTTAATTTCAAATCTCTTTTATTAAAAAAATTCAGTCTTTTAAGGTGATACTTGTAAAATTTCAGTGTGCATTAACCAGAAATGTTTCTTTAAAAAAAAAAAAAGTTTTATCTCACCTGGCATATACAAAGTTCCCTGACATCCTAGCAGGAGACAGGCTGGTACATCATGGCAGATACAGTTAGAAATATTAGACTTAGTCATGGTGTTCGTTGTTTCTTCTTGTACTGGAGGAGGTTTGTATCGCCCCTCTCAGCTGCTTTGTTCACTGACTGTCTCTGTACTCTTTGTGCTGAGCTGGGAGGTAACAGGCTGTTTTGTGGTGTCTGTCTGCCCAGCAGAGCAGGCAGGAGTTCTTGTAGTCGAGGGCAGCATGTAAAATGCAACTTATACAACGTTAGACAAACCTGTGCACGTAAAGCAGGTGAACCCAAGCATAGAAATCATTCACCCTCCCTTGGGCTGCTATTTGGTCTATAGGTATGTTTAAGACCACACATCCATGCCTCAGGCCAAATCATGGCACTGCTTCAGTCTGTTTGTCCACGTGGATTTTGTGCCTGAAGCGTGGGTTTGAGGTGTTTGCATCCAGATGATCTACAGGGGCGGTGCTAGGACTCTGGAAAGCCTATGTTCCGCTTTGCCTGACGTCCTTCCCTGCAAGGTCAGCCAGCCAAGAGGCGGCATGCACGAGGGGGTAGTCTGGATTTCAGTCTGATGTAACCTATGAAGGTGCCCATATGATGATGGCTTTGGCTGGCCTGCAGCCTGGTCAACGTCACCATCAGCTAACTCCCCTCCAGTCAGTCTGCTTTGCTTTCTGTTCCTTTCCCTGCCAAGGGTCCTCCCTCCTTTCCAGAGTCCCCATCCAGCCACTGGGATTTCAAATGGTTACTCATCCACGGGAAGTGATACAGCCCCTCATTACTTGGTGGTGCTCCCCAGCCAGGAAGGATGTGTGTCACATGGCTGCAAGGCAGAGGAGTCAGCAACACAGATCTCGGAGAGCTGTTCGGCAGTCAGTCTCCAGAAAAGAGAAGCTTTCTGTAGTCCATTTTCTTCCACGGATGGGTCCTCCTCACCCTCTGGACCCACTCAGTTCTGGTGCAGCCGGCTGTTGTGCGCTTCTCAGCTTAGAGTTTCTTGTGTTTTAATTACTGTTTCCAAAGTGCGGTTAAAATTAAAGATAATGTATACTGTAAGCACTGTTTATTATTCATTACTGTGTGCTCATGGTGAACTGTTCTGTAGCTGTGATGTGTTAGTTCCCCACGTAGGGAAGCTGCCTGAGGAGCTTCCTTGTTAAAACCACTGGGTCAGATCAGCTGCGGGGGAAAATCCATGCTTTCACAGAGTGAGACTTATGTATCCTCGCTAAGGGTCTGCTTCCCTTCACAGAATATGGCATTCTGCTTCCTCCCTGGTTTCACCACTTTCTTACTTTAATCTTTTCTCAGTTGTTTTTTGTTTTGTTTTCTGTAGCATGGAAGAGATCACTGCTGTCTTTTAGCTTCACTGAGATTAGGCACCAAGTTAATTGCAGCTGTTCCTGCTCTTTGCCTCTCCCTGGGTCTAGCAGACAGGGTGTGGGAGCTGTTCTTTACTGATAAATGTTGGCAGTCAACTTCATTCTTAAGGAGCAATAAGAGTGTAGCAAACAGGTGGGTTTGGAACATGCAAATGGTTATGCTTATATTCACAGTGGTCCTCTCTAGTGCCTGGCCCTATAGCCAAGCATCCCTGAGCAGAAAGCCCCTTTCTCCAGTTTCCATGAGCTTTTCCTGAATATTGCCAGTGGTTTTGTGCAGGAATGTCAGTCAGAACGTATTTATGTGAAACACTTTAAAACCAGGATTGTCTGAAAATTTTAAGCAATTAATTTCTCAATTGTGTGTTGAGGAAAGAGGCTTTTGAAGAGGGTCTTTAAGAATGTGATCTAAAGACAGTTAGCTAGGCCATGTTGAATCAACCATTGACTATCATATGGCAACAACCTCTTTGAAACTGTGATCCCCTGTTCCATGTGAAAAGTTTTTCGTGGTTTTATCTTCTTTGTGAGGCACTGTAAATTTCATCTAGACATTTAAATGTTGAATCTAGCAAGCTTGTGTGCTGTGTTGCTCACTTGGTGTGCGCAGCAGTAGGTCACTTGGGGTTTTTGAATCAGTTGGGGAGAAGGCTTGCCGTGTGCCGAGGGAACAAAATACAGCCAGGATACAAGAAAATGTGACAGTTTGCACAGGGACAGTGTCCCAGCTGATGCTCGCTTCCTGCAATGGTCCATTAAGAAATTCCTAGGTATTAGTTGCCTCTCCAAACTGAGTGTGAGAGGCAAGCAGGGTGCAGCTTTCAATTGCTGCTCGGAGAACTCGCCGCTGTACACACGGGATTCGCAGCTGCTAGGAGTATAAGTGTTTTGAAGCAGGAATGCTCTTTGGGTACATATGGATGGCACACAGCGCAGTGGATCTGACTGGGCTTGTTGTATGCTAAGGCGTCACACACAGCAGCTATGATACTATGCTTCCTGTACAGCTGAGGGAGAGAGGGCTTCTGGCTGGGAGAGAGACCTAGATGCCATCATGCTTTGAAAGAGCTTCTGTTCAGAACAAGGTGGAGAATGTTTGCTGAGTAGGCCTTGCTATACTGTAAATAAAGAAAGAATCATCTGCTGTCAAGTTACAGCAAGGGGATGCTGGAGAGAGGGCATTCTGCAATACTGTGCGTTGTGCTGCCACTGTCAGTTCTTTGACTTTTTCTGCAAGCATTCCATGTGAGTGATGTATAGAAGTGTGTAGGCAGTGGTAAAGTCTTTTTGTGTAACAGTCGGCCGTCTGTGTCACCTTGTTCTCTCTTGTATGCAATTCAGGTGTGCCCACCTGCCAAAGACAGCTCAACCTCGTAATTAACTAAGAGGTAGCACCTAAGTCTTCAGCTTCGTAGATTTTTTTGGGGATTCTGCACAGCAGAGCCTCATTTTCAGGGGCTGTCATTGACCTAGGTGCGTCCCATTTAGATTCTGGGCAATACTTGGCTGATGGGACACACAGAGCTACTCAGAAATCCTTGTAGCAGCAAAACCCATAGGCTGTGATTGTTCAAGGTGCCACTGGAAGACATTTAGGTCACAGGCTGAGGTTGCTCAGTCAGACAGAAGAGCTCATTAGATACTAGCTGCTTCAACCACAGTGGATTTTATTCAAAGAGGCTGTACATACATCTTTTCTTCAGATGACCGGTTGTTCAGACCAGGCTTGTCACAATCCATAAACTGGACTGTAGTGGTCCAGGCCTGCAACATACCAGGAGTAGATGTCCCTGAGGCTGCTTGAATTGCTCTGCTACCAAATTGTTACCCAGTTGTCTCTTTCTGTTTTCCTTGTTGGCACTTGGAGTTTCAGCCCACTGTTGCAATGCAGCGCGAGATAAGCAGAGCTGGTTCCCACAGCAGGTTCCAGGGTGCTGAGATGGGGATAGGGCAAGCTCTCCAGTGGCTGAGGCAGCCCTGCTGTTTGCGTACAGGTAACTTGTAAAACTCCTCTTGTGCTCTTGAGATAAAGTTCTCAGACACACCCAGATCTTTGCCAGGAACTTGAACCTAAGAGTCCTTAGGAATCAGAGAGACGTGAGGGACTTCCAACTTTATTACCTGCCTTTTGCTACCTTTTGCTGGCTGGGAGCTCCCCTTATTTATGCATTTCCTCCTGAACATGTTGCTTGTCATTGACTGTTCCTTTCTAATTCTCTCTCCAAATAAAAGAGAAAAGGGGAAGTCAGTATTTATCTGTTGTGTATCACTCATGCTTTTATACATCCTTGGTACCTGTTCACTGAAGAGTGAACACTAAAACCGATGAGGCTGCTTATTGACTTGTGTGATGACTGCTATTCCTCCTTTCTGCTTTCCCCCTCTGCTTCTCAGTGTTTTCAGATCCGTTTGACAATAACCGCTTGTGCTGTGGCTAATTTGGAGAGGCACAGGTGATGCTGCTGGCCTTCTTGAAAGGGTAAGGGACCAAGTTTTGTGTGCTTCTCCCTTAGCAGGAGGGTGAGTTTGAGCCTGTTTCCTGTCCAGTGTTGAACAGCGGTTCAAGAACTGCGTCTTCAAGGACACTACTGCTCTGGCACACCTAGTTGAAGTTACCTGTACAGTTCAAAAGAAATAGAGAGGAGAATAACGGGCGGATCAGCAGGATGGTGGCATAAACCCTGTTTCCTTAGGAAACAAAACTGAAAGGTGCTTCTTCAACAAGGGCAAGTGTAGGGTCTTGCACCTGGGGAGGAGCAACCCCATGTGCCAGTACAGGCTGGGGG
>VZSC01003113.1:287912-334700 GCA_013398225.1 Steatornis caripensis | reverse complement strand
ACAGGCTGCCCAGGGAGGTTGTGGAGTCTCCTTCTCTGGAGATATTCAAAACCCACCTGGACGCATTCCTGTGCAACCTGCTCTAGGCTAACCTGCTTTAGCAGGGGGGTTGGACTAGATGATCTCTAGAGGTCCCTTCCAACCCCTACCATTCTATGATTCTATGATTCTATGATTCTTTTACATATGCTTTTTGTATGGATTGGTGAGCTAAATGGATCTCTTCAGTCACTGATTACTAGACACGTGATGGCTCTAGCTTTCTCTCCTGCCAGAATGAACAGTCCTGAACATAATGTGTAACTGGGGGTACACGGTGAGTGGCTGTTGTGGTGGCGTGTGTCACCTGCAAGATTGCTTTTCTACCCTTGCCCCTTCCATGCTTTTTAATTTTTGCCATGTGGTGCCTGGGTATTTTCCCTGGCCCGTGGGGATCCAGAAAAGCAGATCAGGAAGTTAAATGATCACTTCCAGTGTATGCTCCTTGGCATTTGTTATCCATGATTTTTCTCTGCTGTCAGACTGTGCCGTCACCTAGGTCAAGTCCTTGTGGCTTTTCTAAGGGAGGTAATGTTGACTGAACTGAACTTCTGTGTCTCACGTGGCACGACCAGCAATCCTTGCTGCTTACCTCAGCCATATGAGTAATGTGGCCACTATAAACTCATGATAGTAAAGACTTTGCTCATACTGTATGTGCACATTAATTATCTGACTGTTGCATGTTCAAGGATGGAAGCTGTATCTGCGCTAGACAGACATACAGAAAAGCATTTTTTTCAGCTGCTGCAGTCTCTGTGTCCAGCAGTTTTTGCTGCGTGCAATGTACCATGTTCCCTCACCTTTTTTTCAGTAAGTCTGGTTCCCAGGGGCCTGGATGAGCTATTAGGTTTCTCCTTCCTATAACAAATCCCTGCTTACAGTTGCAGATAGCTTTGGCAATCTTTAGTAGTTTGGGCTGATGCTTCTCTCTTCCTCACCTGTTCACTGCCTTAGGCTGAATGTCTTTGGAAAATTTGGAGTGTTTCCAAGAAGTAATACATTTTATAATAACTTAAAAAGAGTTCGTCCTATTCTATTGTTTGCCTTTTTTTCCACTTCATGTGAGGGAAGTGATTTCCACTGCTTTCCCTCCTGGAGGAGATTCTGATGGAGCTGTTTACTGCCATAGCAAAGTCTGCTTTATTTGGCACCAAATCCATGCAGAAGTCTGAATTAAAATTTTGTTGAGTGCTGCTGTCAGAAAATGCTAAATTGTGTTTATGGAGGATATGTGATTGCAGAGTCCCAGGGCTAGTGGGAATTACTGGCACAACTCTTTCTTTGATCTGAGGAGGTTCTTGGTGGGGTAGGAAGGGATGAGCCTGCCACCTTTCACATCTTTATTGAGCAGGGCAAACAGGCTAGTAGTTTGGAAGGTATGAGTGCTGCAATTTGTGAACCATGGGATTCAGGGGCCTGTCATCTTCTCATGACCTTGTGATTAAGCATCTTACGGGATATGAGGTCAGTTTGTAGTTCAGCTTCACCATGCTTGGCTGCACGACACTGGATAGCTCCAGTCTGACAGGATCAAGAGAAAAGTGCAGCTGCATGAAGCCTTCAGCATTCAAAAATGAACCTGTTAAATGTAAGTGTCAATTTTTCCCCCTTGCTTTCCACCTTTCCTAATGATTTAAAATAAAGAACAGAGCAACACTGTATCTGCTACCACTGAAGTGCTTCAGTGGCATGTCACAAACCCTTCTGGAGTGATTGCTGCTCCAGTCCCTTGAGCAAGAGCAAGGCTATATTCTCTGCTGTATTCACCCCGGTGAAGTGGCATCTTTGTATGGGCCAGCCTGTCGCTTTCGCTGTTGGTGTATGATTATGTTAGTGCTGGTTTTGTTCAAGTGAATGCCTGTTGCAGTTTTGCAACTTCAAAATACCATTCTTGCTTTAAAGACGTGCCGTAAAAGGATGTAGAATAAGTGGACAGACTGTACCACATCATGTGCCCTAGCCTGTTCCTGGAGCTCCCAAGCTCTAAGGTGCCAGGGAGTAGAACGCTGTCCTAGGGTTGCTGGCAGGAATGAGCTTCGAGAGTGAACTCCATGCTGCATTAAGCTGACAATGCAGACGTGCCCGGGATGTCTCTATTTCCACTGCTGTCAGCTGGCACAGTTGCACAGCTTTGCAAAGAGTCTGCTCGCATACTGTTGTGATTTGAAATCTCTGCAGATCTGTTTTGTTCAGCTCTCTGGTCGCAGTTGTGGCTCCACCTGCAGTGTCTTACTCTGTGTTTACTTGTTGAAGCTGATCCTAGTCATGGTTCACTATGAGGCTAGTGAAGTGAATCTTTGCAACAAGATAAGGAAAGAAAGATCCTACTGTAAAGGCTTGACGTTTCAGAGTTATGTGTGATCGTTTATTGTTTTTGAAAATTACTTACTTGGAGTGTGTTTGCAGAGATCATGGTCTGAACTGCTGATCTGTTAGGAGGAATGGTGAGCTGTTGCTTTCGGACACAACTGTGTTGTGGCTGGCCACAACTGAAGCAGGAATGGGAGGAAGCCAGTGGGTGATTGTGGAGGGGGTTGGTTTGTGCTATAGGATTCTGTGCCCCCTTCTTGGGGGACTGCTGGCCTCCTTCCTCTCTCTGGCTTGCTGTAGGAAAGGGTGCCTATTTAAATGACTTGCTAATGTAAATTAGGCAAATAGACTGTTCTGGGTTAAAAAAGGAACCTTAAATAGAAGTATTATCTGTGTTTGATGCTGTTTAATAGATGTTTTTTCCTGCTAAGTGTAAATCTTCATGGGTGCTGGTAGCAGTTCAGCAGCATTCACAAGCTGCTAATTATCAGCCCTGCCCAGGCTAATTAGTTTTGTTAAGAATGTATTAATCAGGAAAAACTCTGAGCTAATGCAGCTTTGCTGCTTCTAGGACTTGAGCTGATGTGGTCAAAACTGGGATGTAGGTCTCTGACTTTGGGCTGTTCTGCAAGTACAGGCTCTAGGTACCATGATTTCTCCTAGCAGATGCGAGAGCTGTTCTTGTGCCGGGACAAATGCTCAGTCTCCATGTCCCAAGAACTCGCACGTATTTGATTTCCCCAGTTTAAATATACCCTCCATGCACTTCCCTCGAGCACGGCAGCACAGTGGATGGAGCGTCAAGAGGGAGACGTTAGAAGGCAGCAGGCTTGGTGAGACAGAAGTCAGCAATGAAACACCCCCTTACTGCGCCACAGGGAATAGAAACCCCCCCTTCCTTCCTCCTCACAAGTGTGAGCTCAGGTGGGTCAATATAGCTCTGCAGTAGTTCTAGCCATAAAGCCCTGTGCTAGTCTTGTTTAGCCCAGTGAGTCAGCTGCTTGGAAATAAAGATCTGCAGATTTGTGATGGTGCAAGATACGGTATATTTTGTTTTGCTGGTAGGTTGCTTTGTCTTTCTGGGGCTTAGGTTACCATGTGGTTTCACTTAGGTTCCCAGTGATATTCTAGAGACAAACTCTATGTGCAGTGCTCTGCAGCAGCCTAATGGCATTAGTTTATTAGGCAGATATCACAGTTCTCTTTATGCAGGCAGGTAGGCAAAGTAGCTGCTGTAAAACTGATGTTGATCTCCTAAAACTGGGAACGCAAGCCATCTGGGAGAAAAAGGCAAACTATTTGAGGCTGGTTGGCCTATTTTACTAACCCTTCGTTTTTCGACTTTTTCTTATGGCCCCATGGGAACCTGTACTAAGTGTTCCCTAGGTGACTGTGTTTGTGATGTTAGTCAGTACCGCCTCTCAGTGCAGCTTTCTAAAGCTTGGTTAATAAATGGCAGCACTTCGGTTCCCCTTTATCTGGTGCCCCATCCTGCTCTCTGCAGGTTCCAGTTCAAGAAGTGATAATACATAGAGTTCACACACAGTGAACAACAGAAACCCCAAAGGGGTTTTTCACACAATAATGTTGGTGCCAGATGAAGGAGAGAGTAAAATCAAGGGGACTGTGACTGTAAAAGGAGTGATGTGATTACACATACTTATCTGGGAAAAGGCCGTTACTGACATGATGCTTTGCTTTGCTTTGCTTTACAGGTACTCTCCATCACTATGAGCTTATTTCCTACAGGGACCGTAGCCCACTTCATCAGTGGATGTTAAGTCTCCCATCTGAAGGCTGGTTGATTTGGTTCCTTTCTACCAGTAAGGATTGTGGTCGGTGAATGTGTTTGCCCCACCATCTCTCAGTTAATGGTGTGCCAAGGACAGATGCGAAGCAGTTCTTTCTCCCCACGTATTGATGTGGTATCTTCTTAAGGCATTGCGACGGCTCGGGCCCTCCGGCAGCACAGGATATGGAGGCTCTTGAAGTTGATGACATTAGCCCTGCCTTGGAAGTGACTGAAGACTTTTTCAATAGTTTTGATACTAAGCTTGAAAAGATTGTGCAGCCCTCTGAGGTGTATGGTGTACAGGAGGTCCCCGAGCTGGTTGGGCATGAGGTATTTGATCAGATAACAGAGAGCAGGCATCTGAGGAACGTCACCTCCTTAGCCAAAAGTAGCCTCCTCTGGGATCACTGCAAAAATGGCCTCTTGGAAACCAAAGCTCAGACAGCATTCTCTGCCAAAGGCTCGCGTGTGGTGCAGAGGGGAACAGCTGCTGACAGCCTTGCTTGGGCAGGGGAAGGGGACACCGCAGCTTTTAACATCTTCAATATCTGCCAGCGGAGGAGAGACAGGCCTCGCTCGGTGAACGACATCCTGGTGCAGAATGAGGAAGCCTCCACATTCAAGCCAGGACACAACAGGTCGCGCTCTGATGTCAGCCATGTGAACTGGGGAGTAGTCTTCACAGGCAGCTCCATGCAGCAGCCACCTGCGCCTGGTCAGGACAATAACTGCGCTCTGCTCTCTTACCTGGCGTTAACCAAGGGAGAGGACATCCAAGGGAACACAGGTTTGTGCTGATGCTTTATTGTTTCTGTTGATGTGAGGACTTTCCTATTTGTTTTTGATATTTATCTTGACAGAGGAGCTGCATGTTTAAAAAAGCGCAGAACAAACCCTCAGAAAACAACGGTGAGGTAGCTCATACAACGATAGAAATCAGCATGGCTCTGATGTCTTTGATATGGTGCTCTCTGTTTGCCTGCCTAAGGATCAGTTTTTAAACCAATCTTGACTTCTGTCCCTTTCACGGTTTGAAAAACTAAGCTTGTTTTTCTTTTTGCTTCTATTTTGTTCCAGCTTGACTCGGGGCAATGATATTTGTTATGTATTTCTGATAATTTCCTCACCTGATTTTCCCAAACTAAAATAACTTTGAATACTAAAGCTATTGGGAGAATGGCAAATCCAAATAAAGGCAGTTTTCATAAAAGTTAATGGGCGGCCACTAAAAAGAGGACATACAAAGCTTTACTGCGAGTCCTGAGATCTCTGCTCTGTTTCTTTAAGTAATGCCAGCTATTCCAGTCCATAAACAATTAACAAAAACTCAAGCATGCAACTTGTGCTTGTCAATATTAAGGCATCTCTGCCAGCTTTGTACGGGGTACAGGAAGTCTTGTTATCAGATTGAGGTGGGCGTCTCCGGCGAGCCATACGAAGTGGTATTTCAGCAAGTGGTATTTTCTTCCTTTTCCTTTCTCAAGCATTGCACTGGAAGAGGTTGTGTTTGGGGCTTTGGAAACACTGAACCGGTGTCTCCCATCTCCATGATTTATTTTGGAGATGCCACAAGTGGACTAGGCATTTATGGAAAAGAAAACCAGTTAGTGCCACAAAGGTTTTATAACCTAAATAAAGGCAGGACTTAACAAAGGAGTTTAAAAATCAAAGGGTTGTGAAAGCATGCGTGTGTGTGTATAGTGGAATGGTTCCAATTATGAATAGGTAACCTGTTTAGGTTTAAAACAAATCTTTTGGGTTAGGTTTTCAAGATAAGTCAACTATTTTGGAGCATGAAAAGCAGGTGCCTAAATGGTTGTGTTTGTGGATGTGTGCATATATAAATATAACATATATATAATATTATAATATCTAGGTATGTATGTATATATACACAAACAAACCTGTAGGTTATTGTGTTATATTGTGACATAGTTGCTGTATCACAAAGAAGGCTGCTCTTGCTTTGCAAAGGCGAGTATACCTGCTGTTATTTTTATTTAGAAAGATACATTGCTTCCTGCAAAATGGGGTCTCTGGGTTCTGTTACTTGTACTGTTTATAACAACAAATACATAAGCCGTTCTGTACCTAAAGACTTGTTCTTATACTTATTCAGTGAGAGTGATTTCAAGCCGCCACTGAATCCCCAAGCTGCAAGAAGCAAGCTGCTGGTCCAGCTGGTGCTGAGCAGCATAGTCCAAGGCTGAACAGGTCTCCCTTCTGTCAGTCCAGGGCTTAGGCAACTGCAAGAGTACTTTGGGGGCACCCTGTGGCATTGCATCTCTGCCTGGGGTGAGGCAAATTACATTACCCTCTACCTTACACAGAAGCGCAAGACAGCGTGATGCAACTGTTCCTGAAAGGAAACAAAATGAAAAATGGGAACAGTGATGTAGATTTTTCTTCCCCTTCTGGCAAATGAAGAAGTTTTGTTAGGAACTGCAGTGCTGGAACACCATTGCTTCTGAACTCATACTTCAGAAGGACCACATACCGCAGCGTCTCCCCCATCCTGGATGAGAGTCTCCGTACTTTCAGCAGCTGCGCTGTCTGTGGTGTTGTGTTCCTTCGACCCTGGCTCCCACTTCAGCTGTTTCAGTCTGCTTTGCTTAGAGACAACAGACCCCGGGGAGGTGCACCAACCCTCTGGAAGCCCTAAAAGGACCTTCCTATATCCAGAGTCGAGTCTATAACAGGACTTAGAACCAGTGTCTAGAACAACTTGATAGAAAACCTTCTGTGATAAAACCAGGAAAAGACAAGAAACGCGGTTTGTGTACAGCTGGATCTAACAGTGGGATTCCTTAAGCTTGGCTGTGTCCAGGATTCAGTCACTCCATCACAGTGTGTACCCAAGGCGTGCCACTTTAGTAGGACTGGTGGAGTTCAGTGGTACTCTTCCCAGCCCCTCAGCAGGCACTTGTGCTGTTTAAATGCAGTTAATGCAATGAAGTTTTCCTCCGTACAGAAAAACTGAATGAACTGCGTTAGAGTGTGATATACTCTTTATTGTTATGATTTCATGTTAAAGTTTGTAGCTGTGAGTTACAACTGTGAAGACCTCACATCCATAAAGTAGTTTTGTGAAGTACAGCAGTATTAGCACCCTTAAGAAAAACAGAAATTGACAGATTTCCATGAAGAAAACTCTTGTGTTTATACTGTCTGCAATAGTGCCAGGTATCTTACAGCCCATTGGTTCCTTGATTTCTCTATGGTACCAAGAACAAGTTCCATTGCTGTGCTCAGTGCTGCCAGAATTCTAGGTCTCTTCAAAATGGCTTTTTACAGAAGAGACTCACTATGGTCAAGTTCTGGGATCTCGGAGGTGAACCGAGCAAGGGAAGGAAATGGATTCGTAAGAGTGACTGAAGAACTTCTCCCAGTAGTCACCTGGAGCCCAGCAGCAGTCAGTACCTCTAAGGTGCTAAGCCCGCACTTTTTCTATTGTTTTTTGCAAAGGCGCGAGGCATTTGTCAGTGCTTGTTGTGTGCCCTCCTAGATCCTTTCTGCATGGGATGTTTGAAGGTAGTGGTACCTTCTTTGAGGAGGAAGGACTCCAGTGCTCTGAAAATGCACTCTTTTAACCTGTTTCCTTAACCTGTTCTGTTCAGCTGCTGTGCAGGTTTTAGCAGGTAGCTATGGTATTTCTTCCCTGTGTGTTTACAAGAGACCGTGCCGTAGATTTTGCTGCTACTGTGAGCTGAGCTGAAAAGGGAAAAGCAAAAGCAAGAAAGTAGGTGTTACAGGTACGTGTATATGGGACTGGTAACTGTTCTCCACAAGAGACTGAAAAATGTATTTGAAGGTTGGCTAGAAGCTGCTGCGGTGGTTGAAGGAGTCACAGTGGCCGCAGGCTGTGGAGGCGTCCCTTTCCAGGGCTTTAATACAGATCAAACGAATGTGTATGAGGTACCGAGAGCAACTTCAGCCACTTTGTCAGTCCTCATTGCAGTAAAGGACTTCCCTCTGGAGCCTGCAGAGGTCTCCCAGTCCTCCAAGGCTGGCTAATTTGCTGCACAGATTAAGTCTCCACAATTTTTTTTTCCTTATTTCCATAATGTATTTATTACTATGAGCTTATCTGTTCATGCTGCTTGCTTTTTTATAATACAAATAAAATGAAACTGGATCCCTTCCATGTGCTGTGAAAGAAAAGGATCTGAAAAGAAGCAGTGCCTTTTGGGGCAGTATCTCCTTAGGCTTGCTGGCAAAACAGCTAGCGTATAGGAGTGAGCAGTGCTTGTGCTATGGAGCAGTGTCAGGTGGTAAGTGGAGCTAGCAAAGAGGAAGTTGTAAGCAAATTCAAGACAGGCTTTTGTGTTTCTGGGCAAGTGGCCTTGCAAACAAAGGGAGAATGCTGCTTCTATAGGATCTAGCCAAAGCTTGCTTAAATCATTAAAACACAACATGTGAGCAGTTATCTTTGATAGTCATGTGGATGTTTTCATTCAAACACAGGCACTCCCGAGAGAGTGGATGGTATAATACTTTTCCCCGGTAGCTGTTTTGTTTGCCTGCCATGCCTGTGAGCTTGGGGAACTCCAGAGTTGTCATTGTGCTGAGCACCTGCATGCTGACGCCTTGTGCCCCTCCAGAAACAGCTATGGAGGTAACTCAGCCAGCCCCATTGATTTGGGCAGTATGGTCTGTCAGGAAGCTGAGCCTTACGGGGTGTTTACAGCACTGTGGCATGGCAAGATAGACATACTGGAGAAAGGTGCCTGCCTTCAAACTGGCTAACGGCCTGAATTCTACTCTGTGTGATCGAGGCCAGGTTTTCAGCTCCTTCTTTCAACTGACTGATTTAAAAAAATAGCTTTATTCCCCCTCTCTTCACATCTTTTTATCTGGCTGGGAGCCTAGCCATTGTTTGGGACACTTTGAAGGTATGATGTTGTACTCAGAGTTTGTGCAGGGTATATTTCAAGAGAGGTTTGGACCCCTCTTCATATAGCTCTTGTCCATGTTACATACTTTTCTGTGTGTTTTTGTGGAGGTGTGACATCGAAGTTTGTATTCATGAGCAACATACCACTGATTCACACGCTGGGGACTCAGGGTGATCCCAGAGTTCTGAGGAGTTGCTTTACAGGGCTACTTTCTCTTACCCTGGCGACCATACAGGCTTTATTTGGGGTTGTTTTGTTTGCCAGACATCCTCACCTTCAGCAGCAGTCGTGGTGGCTGGTACTAGCTCTGTGCCTGTGACATTGGCTCATGCAGTATTTAGCGGTACGTGCCAGTGTGCTGAGTGGGTTTGTGGTGGTGGGTCACAGAGCAGCAGACAGCGGTGCCATCAATTGCCACTGTTGTTCTGCTCAGGGAGCAGCTGCAAAGACAGCTAGCTGGAAACGGGGAGGTGTGGCAGGTAAGGAAGCTGCTGCAGAGGTGGAGGTGGCCAGAGATGCGAAACACTGCAGGTGTGACATGCGGCCTTCATGCTTTCTCTCCGGTGTTGGCCAAGTAAAGCCTAGCTCCTGACCCATCTACCAGGGAGGTTTCTGAAGCCTCATTGACATTTGTGATTTTGCAGAAACACTCCTGCAGCACAGTCTTTTGTCTGTGGTGTGTAGAAACTACACAGCCAGGCCAGAACAATAGGCTGTTAATTGCCACTGGGATGGCAGAACATTATAGATCCATGGTGTTGTGCAGAAGATAATGGTGCTGTCATCCAAGAGGCAGATGTGTGGAAACAACACTTCTACGCCTTCCTCTCTGGAGAGCAGGAAGCCTCAAACCACTTGGAACTAATCCCAGAGGTATCAAGCCAGGTGGAGAACTGATGGCCCCTCTGTGGCCAATTTATTTTCAGCATTAAAAGGTAGTCAAGAAAAATGTAGCTGTACTGCAGAGATTTGGGGCCTTTCAAGATTTAAGAAGGCAAAAATGTTATTTAAAATCCAGTGTAAGTTGGATGCTGTCCACTGCGGGTGTCCATAAGTGCCAGGGACTGTCTGTGCATCTAGCAAGAGATAGCCCCTTCTCCCAGGAGATTACTGCTTAAATAGACCACACAGTAAGGATAGGGAGGGTGAGTAGGGACAAAGAGAGGTGAGGTGCTTTGCCCAAGATCAAATGGAAGTATAATTTGGATCACCTGACTTCAGCTCATCTGCTGGATGATACTTCCCCTCTAACCCGCCTGGCTAATTCGGGGATTGCTGTGCTTGTTCTCTGCAGGCTCACTCCTGATTGCTCCCTGGGCTTGGGTACACTCTGAGCTGGAAGGGCCACGGGAGGCTGGCATAGAGCAGCAGCAGAGAGGGCTAGGCTAGGCAGCTGCTTCGGGTGGAGGGAAACATGACCTGCTCCACTCCGTTGCCTGGGAGGCCGTGGGAGGGTGCAGAGTGATGGAGAGGGGAGTATAGGGGGAGGCGATGGGAGAGGCTCACATACAGGGGATAAATTCACAGTGCAGGAGGATTACAGTAATGAGCACTGATGCGTTTGGTTGTGAAGCTGTTCTGGCTGGGAGGGTTATTCTTTACGGAGATTTTTGGTCTGTAGTTACGACACTCTGTAAAGGTAATGAACAGAGTTTTCATCTCCTGGGGCAGTGCTGATTGCTTCCAGTGATATTGTGATGATTTTCGTAACTAAATTTTCACGTTAGTTGCTTTTATTGACTTAGTGGTGTCAGCTAACTCTCCTAATGTGAACTGACCCTGTTTTCATAGCTTGACAGTCACTTTATACCTTTTTTTCTTCCTTCTTTTTAAAGCTGAATTGAGTGAATTTATAAAATAAAAAGGCAGCAAATCCATCTGTTTGATACTCTCACTTCTTTTGCAAGTGCTGCTGTTGTATGCATCTCCTAGCTGGTGGTAGGTAACCATCTGTTTCAACTGGTTATACTTCTTTCCCTTCCACGGTTGGGTCCTGTTCTGGGTTGGTCTTGCACTTTAACTGAATCCAGCCTCCTTCTCCACTATTCCCTTGGCACAGGCACTGTGTCAGCATGCACAGAGTGCTGGTGGTCTGCTTAGCAAACACTATACAAGTGTTGGACTTGCTGCAGAGGAGCAAAAATGATCGGATGGAGTGGCTGGGCAGCCGGAATCCGGTAACTTCAGCAGTTTCTTGTATGTTTCTTGTATAATGCCACACCTGAAAGAGAAGACGTAAAGAGTAAGTTGTTCAGGTTCTTTATCCATCTGTTTAGGCAGTTTGTTCAGTGAGGAGGTCATCTTTAGTGAACAGCTAAGCCAACCTCACTAGCAATGCATAAATCTAAAATTAAGAGTTTGTAAGTTCAACATTTTCGAAGCAGATTTTGCTCTCCCTAAGCCTCAGGAAGATGAAAAAGAGCACATGCCCTTCTAGTGGGGAGAGATGTTGTTTCTTTATATAAGTTAATGCAAACTGCTACCTAGCTACAAGTCCCATTGCTGCAGTGGTACCTTGAAAAGAGGTGGCATTGGGAGAAGCAGCCAGATTTGGCTCTGGAACAGCCATCTGCTGGGAATTTGTGTCTAAATATCAACGCCATTATTTCAGGACCAAGTGGAATCAGATATGCCTGCAGAGCCAGATGGGAAAGTACATGAGAAGAAAAGACTGTATTTTTAAGTAGGAGGGAAGTGGACATTGTGGATCTGATTCAAACTGTCTGAGGCACAGTTTGTCCCTGATCCAGCAAACCACAGCAAGCAGGTAGCTAGCCAAACCCAAACTGAGAGCGATTTAGGTCCTAAAGGTGTCTGCTAAGCTCTAGGGAAATCAGAGAGTAGACCTATTGACAAAAACTCTGTAACTTGCGCTCATCTCTTACTAAGCATTAGAGAACCCTCGGGAGACAAACCTCTGGGAAACTAGGCATCTCTGCTTCTGCTCTTTTCCAAGTTACTTGGTATTACTGTCATCAGAAATACTTTAGTGATGGAAAACAGGGCAAGTTTTCCTGCCATACCAACAGGGACATAAGTACAGTCAGTTGTTCAGGACCACATATCTTCTAGACACGCTGAGGCAACATTTGGGCTTCCTCTCCTGCAGTGCTGGTTGCACCAACTGCCCCCAAGTGTGGAGAGGGATAGGTAGGTGTGTGCTCAGTGCAGCGTTCCTAGCTGGGACAAGTGGGCATTTCCCAAAGGAGAGGAGAGGCACTGAAGAAGATACTGCCCTTTTCCCAGCTGCTGAGTCTCTCTCTCTTACCCTCTGCCTTCTTCCCCCTCTTGCCGTGAAATTATAACTCCAAATGGCTCAGATGCAGACCATTTACTGTGATTATTTCCCTTCTCTTACTCTTCCTTAATTTACTCTCCCTGTCTCTGTAGGGAGGAAAAAGAGATGCAGTTTGTGTTTGGCAGGTAGATGGGGAGATGGCAGCATTTGCTCTCTGAGTGGAAAGGTATTATCTTGCACACTGCACGTTGAGCAGATAACGGAGCAGAGGGTTGTAAGGTGTGTGTGTATGTGTACCATATGGATTCAACCTGTCTCTACCAGTATCTATTGCCCTGACCTAAACAATACGGGGCATTTGAATTTTAATCAAGTTGGCTGCTGGCTCTGTCCCAGTTAGTGGAGCTGATTCACAGGAGCTTGAAGGGAAGGAGTGGGGTGAAGGAGGGAGAGGGGGATGCCTCTGTGGAAGGCACGGAGAGATAGCCTTTCTCTAACTCAACAAAAGACAAGCGAATACGTGTGCAGCTGGAGGAGGGGTGGCTGGGGGAAGGTTACGAGTTGTCTTATTATGGAGAAGCTTGAACTGTCATCTGTACTTGATGGAAGCGAGAGAGATTGCAGTTGGAGCTGCAGAAGCGCTGCCTCCCTGATTGGATTAATAGAAAGGGAAGATGACTCTAGAATGGCTGCCCATTATCTGCACTACAAAGGGATTAGTGTAGGTTTCAGAAAAATTAATGGCTTTTGAGTTAGTGCAGAAATACTAATGAATGTCAGGGACGGAGATGTACAGTGAACAAAATTTGTTCTCTTTTAGTGTGCGTGCGTGCATGTATCTATCCATTTGGGATAAGAAAGTGCTTTTTCTCTACCATTTTGAGTTTTATATTAGGCTTTCAGTCTTCATATTTAGCTGAAATACTCTCAAGTAGCATATTCATCAGCAAAGTATAATTATATTGATTTCTTTTCCACCTTTTCAGACTTAGTGCCAAAGCAGCAATTTTTGATTGTTGTTTTGGTTTTAGTCATATATGCAGGAAATCTTTGTAGGTAAAGTGTAGAGCACTTTGAACATGGTGTTAAATGCAGGCTCCGTTGTAAGTGGGTGGCGTGGGGAAGCTGAGGCTGAGCTGGCAAGGTGAAACCAAAATGCATCCTTTTTGTTAGAGTGGATGGGAGGTAGCATGCTTTCCCCATTTTTTAACCCCCATGAGGTTTGCATACTCACATTAAGTATATCAAACAATTAATTCTCATGTATCTTCATTAAGTTTAACTGAAACTTACCTACTTGATCCTTATAAATCCTTAAAGTTGGTCTTTGCTGAAGAGCTAGCCAAAGCTTTTACACTGCTGCTGTTCTGAATCCTCCTCCTGCCCCAACACAAAACTCTCACGAACCAGCTGCAGCAGTGCTTTCAGCCAAGGACGGAAGCATCTCCTTAAGACTGTGGGTTGCAGCCCAGGTTCTGCTTTCTCACCGGTTGGTATTGGAAGCTCCTTGGACAGTAACTAAGTCCCTCAAATACTCATAGTCCCTGACTTTCCTCGTGCCGCTGGGAGGATAGACTCACCCATGAGCCAGCCATGGCTAGAGCAGCTTGGCCAGCAATCCTGGCCGCGTTAGCTGGGAAGCCCAACACAAATGGGGATGCAGTAACTTCTATACAGGATCATCTTTGGCTCTTTGTTACCAAGCTTTGTCAAGCCCAGATGCTTCTGTTCTCTTAGCTCTGCATTGAAGACATCCTAGGTGTACTCGGAGGTGATAATTTCTAAAACTTGTTAGCACATAGCCTGTTAACATGAGTGGTAACTTGTTAAGCTGATTCGTTGAAAATATTTTTTGCCTCCAGCTGTCTACCCTGTCCCTCTTTCAAAGGTTGTCAGCCCAAGGGCAGAAGCCACGAGTGAAACAGCTCCTGTATTGCTGTGGTTTGTAATGCTGTGTGCTAAGGTCAATTGATGCTGATTTTGTTTTGACCTAATTGTGCTGGGCAGTGGATGAGGAGCTGTTCCCAAGTGGCTACCTTGCTCCTGTGTCAGGAATAGCAGTCTCCAAGCGAGATGGAGGCAGAAACATCTTCACTTGTCTCTGTTAATGCTGCCACTGTTTGTAAGTCAAGACCTGTCACAGGTACTCTTACTGGAAAGGTGAAGCAGAAGTCAGACGGGACCAAGAATTTGTTCCTCAGGCTGGGTTGTTTTGGGGTGCCAAGTGTTAAAAGTCGATCTTAGAGCGTAACAGTGAATGCCACTGAATTTATACAGGACCAACAAAACTTGCATAGAGCCACGTGTCCAGCCCAAGGTGAAAATACAGTGTTTGCATGTTATTAATGGTGGCTGAAGTGCAAATTGGATCGGAACAAATTTTGCATGGAAACCTTTTTTTAAAACTCAGAAATCCTTTAGATAATTCTTTTGAAATTCGTATCACTTTGGTGCCTGGAGTGACTCATGTATGGCTGGTTTTCTGGAGACAAAGAAAATTCCCCTTGACTTCTACCTTGGGCCGAGTTTGTGAAAGGGCCTGCTCCAAAGCACCTGAAGTGCTGAGGTGCATTGATACGTGTATTTGAGTGTGGGCAGCCTCTTACTTTTCATTTTTGGTCATGTCTGCTGGTCCTGAGCCTGACTCTTGTGTATCAGCAAAGCTCCTCTCTGGTAAACAGAGCTGTGCAAAGCATTCTGGTCCCAGGCTGTGCTGAAATGTAGTGAGAAACTGCTGTCGTCGGGCTCAGTTCTCTCTTCCCTGTGTCCTGGGTAGGTCCAGTGCAGTGCCCAGGTGCTGGCAGCAGGGCAGTTCCATCCACTTCCAGTGTCCGCACCATGGGGCACAGCTGGGTCCCTCAGCCACAGGCGAGGCCTCTTTGGCAAAGTGTGTTTCAGAAGCAGTAAGGTGCTGCATGGTGGGGTGAGGAGAGAGGAAGAGAGTGTGAGGAGCAGCCCAGGGTCAGAGGAGGAGAAGGTGCTGCAGGTGCCAGGGCAGAGATGCTGCTGTGGCCCCTGGGGAGACCATGGTGGAGCAGGTATCTCCCTGCAGGCCTATGTGGGACCCCATGCTGGAGAAGGTGGGGGTTTTCTGAAGGACCTGTGGCCGTGGAGAGCTCATGCAGGAGCAGGTTTATCCTGAAGGACTGCAGCCCCTGGATAGGACCCGCACTGGAACACAGGAAGTGTGAGGAGGAAGGAGCAGCAGAGAGAAGCGGACCATGACCCCCGGTTCCCCTTCTCCCTGTGCTGCCTGGGGCAGGGGTGGGAGTAGAGGGGTTGTGTGTGAAAGCGTAAAGTTGACCCTGGGAAAGAGTGGGGCAGGAGGGGAAGGTGTTGTTTTAATTTGTGTGTGTTTCTCACTCTCAAAACCTATCTTAGTTGGCAATAGATTACTTGATAATATTGTACTCTTCTGGACTAGGTTCTGGGAGACTCGCAGTGTTTTGTTGCTCTGTCACTATTCTCCTGGATAATCTCAGGAAAATAGCTTTGCTTCTCTGTCCCTCTGTTTCCGTGTCCCCTTCTTGTAAAGTGTTTTGGTATCTCTGGGTAAAAAAGTGCTGTATTCTCGGTGGCTCAAATGTAGAGTCAGTGCTTGTGTTTGATAATTATAAGCTATTGAAGGCTATTTCTGTGATCTTATTCTCCAGATATATCATGTATGGGTTGGAGATATGTAGAAGCCAGAATGACATAGCAATTTGAAGCAATTATTTAAAAAAAAATAATGGTAACGTTCTCGTTTTGTTTCCTCTAGAACACAAGCCAATGTTCCCTAATATTCTGAAGAAGGGATACTTGGAAATTAGAAGAGACAATGACAGCTACTGGCAAACCTGTTATGCTGAGCTCTCCCCATGCAAACTGTACCTGTATTGCTTGGACAGCAGTGGCAACCAGACTCTTCCCACCGTGTATCCACTCGTGCATTTTCAAAGGGTCACTGTTGCTGGGTGCATTGAAACCAGGGTGGTGGATGCCGTGCTGTCAGACAACTCGCAGCTACAGCTGAAGGCAGAGTCCTCATGGGAGGCTTTGGACTGGGGACAGAAACTCTGGGAAGTGGTGCGTACTTCTGTGCCTGCTTTCATGAGACAGACGGAGAAACTGGAGAATGTGCCAAAGCCTGAAAATAACAGTGACCTTTGTCAAACCAATGGATTGTTAGAGAAGCCTATGGAGCTCTTCCTATCCATGAATTTGACTGAAAACACTAAAGAGTACCAAAATATTATCAAATCAGGGACTCTTTATAGGTTAACTGTCCAGAATAACTGGAAGGCGTTTACTTTCGTCTTGAACAGGTCTTATCTCATGGCATTCCAACCGGGTAGGCTTGATGAAGATCCGTTGCTGAGCTACAATGTCGATGTGTGCCTGTCAGTCCAGACAGATACTCAGGACGGCTGTGACTCTTGCTTTCAGGTCATTTTTCCTCAAGATGTCCTCCGCCTGCGTGCAGAGACGCGTCAGAGGGCCCAGGAGTGGATGGAGGCACTGAGAGCAGCAGCCAATGCTACTAGAAGTTTAACTCGGAACCCAGAGGTCACACTTAGGAACAAACCTGGAGATCGTCCATTTGGAAGCGATCTTAGAAAGAGCAAGCGCCAGTCTGTGACCACCAGCTTCTTGAGCATCCTGACCACACTGTCTCTAGAGAGAGGGCTCACAGTTCAGAGCTTCAAGTGTGCAGGTAAGCAACCAGGCTGCAGCATTTGCACCCACTCCCCTTCTGCAGGAAAAGAAAATCACTTGGAAGAGCATTGTTGTGGTTTAACCCCAGCAGGCAGCTCAGCCCCACACAGCCGCTCACCACCCCCCTCCCCCAACCCCGGTGGGATGGGGAATAGAATCGGAAGGGTAAAAGTGAGAAAACTCGTGGGTTGTGAGAAAGACAGTTTAATAGGTAAAGCAAAAGCCACGTGCACAAGCTAAGGAAAACAAGGAATTCGTTCACTCCTTCTGATTGCCAGGCAGGTCTTCAGCCATTTCCAGGACAGCAGGGCTTCACCACACGTAACAGTTACTTGGGAAGACAAATGCCATCACTCGGAACATCCTCCCTTCTTCTTCCCCCAGCTTTATATGCTGAGCATGACATCATATGCTGTAGAATATCCCTGTGGTCATTTGGGGTCAGCTGTCCCAGCTGTGTCCCCTTCCATCTCCTTGCGCACCCCCAGCCCACTCGCTGGTGGGGTGATGTGAGAAACAGAAAAGGCCTTGACTCTGTGTAAGCACTGCTCAGCAATAACTAAACGTCTCTATGTTATCAATACTGTTTTCGGCACAAATCGAAAACATAGCCCCATACTAGCTACTATGAAGAAAATAAACTCTATCCCAGCCAAAACCAGCACAAGCATGTATGTGTTTTAGCGGCACACAGGTGTAGCCTGCCTCTCACTATGTCTGTAGACGTTTTGGTGTGTTAGCCTTTCTTTACTTTCTGTAAAATGTGGAGAAAATTCACCTGCATTTGACGAGCAGTGCTGAAATGTTAGATCCCTCCCATACATGGGCCAGCGCTGCCTTACAGGGTGGCTGAGCTGTTTTCTTAATTCAGGACACTGGAGAGGTGGTCCACAATCAAAGGGATTTGTATTCTGGATACGATGCAATTTTGAGCAGTTTTGTTTCTTTTTATTACTGTGTCTCCTCCAAGTTATTTTTGGAACTCAGTTTCAGCTGGGGAAACTCCTCAAAGCATATATGCTTCCCTGAAACACACTCATTTGGCGACGTATATTCTAGCACTGAGATTCAGGCATGAGCTCATCTGCTTAGTTCTTCCCTTGAGGCAGGGGTGAAGACATGGCCTTAAGCCTGTGCATCTAACTGTAAATTTCAGTTCATGTGGCTGCTGACTCTAGTCCTAGGCAAGATCATGATTTTATCTAGTTTGGGAATTAAGTGAAAATAGAGAGGACCCATGTGAATGCAGTTCATTGTCCTTTTACTTTAGCAAGGGCACCTTTGTGGAGGAAATTTGGTCACCTTGTGCCCAAATTATACTTCTGGCTGGCTTTATTTATGCTCACTTAGAAATTGTCAGCTGTATCAGAAACAGCTATTTCTGGAGGGTTTTCCTCCTTTGTTACGGGAGCTTTGAGGGTCGTGCCTCCTCCCCACTGTGCTCTGAGTGGGGGTCTGATGTGGAGGTCTCCTGTTGCTCTGGAACCACACATGGCTCCGGGGGGGGGTCTGTGTGGGCTCAGCACCTGCTGGCTGGCCTGAATCCCCCTTCCAGGGGAGACCTGAGCCCCAGAAGTGGCTGTGGGCACAGCTAGGGTCATCCCTCTGGTAGTCTCCCATGGTGTTCCTGCTCACCTCTCCACGGTGCGTGGCACCCACCTGGCAGCTGGAGCGTCGTGAAGGTTGGCCTCAGTGCAGTTAATGATTTGGTCATGATATTTGGGCTTCTGCATGAATTCAGTTCTGTTCTTGGCCACAAACACTTTTTGTGACTTCATGTCAGTTTTTTGTGTGAGTCCTTATGTGCCAAATTAATGCTGAAACTGAAGGTGCCTGAGTCCTACCTGAGCACTATTGGACAATGGTCATGTCTTACCTTTAAGGGTAGTTGTGAGAGTGAAAACTGCAGGGAGACTCTGGGAATGGGTTAAGTAAGTATCCCCAAGGTGGGTCCAGCCTAGTGTGTTACCCAGCAGGCAGCCTTGTGAAACTCAAGAAGACAGCAAAATTAACAGCCTCATTTCAAGGTAATGCCCCAGATGACATTAAAGCTTTATTCCTTTCTCCTCATTTCTTTTAATTCAAAGCTCAGTAGAGAAAAATTTTGTAAGTGTGCTTCATCCTCTGACTGAGGTTCGGGAGAGTTTCAAGCGAGCATTTCCAATGACCTCCTCAAAAATAGCATCAGGTTGTGGGGTGGCAACAAAATGCATGTCTCCAATGTGAAACAGGTTTTAGTCTTGCATTACGTAGAATGGGAGCAGACTTTTCGGTGGGAAAGGGTGGATTTCCGCTCCCAGACGTGGGACAATTCATCTGCACTCACTCATGTATTGCCCGCAGAAATAAGGTCCTCTGGCCGTGTCAGGGTTGCATGGAGGCTTTTCCTGATACATGTGAGGCATTCCCAGTGCTCCTGTGCTCTCCTTTTAGTCTGCAAAACTGAACACATGCTCTTGTGCAGAGAAATGCGAGTTGTGGAGAGTCTGTGAGAAGCCAGCCACTGGAATTCCCTGTACCCGAGGATGGGGATGCACAGCACTCGCTGTAGGAACGGACCCTTTGCCGTTTGCCTGAGACCCGTGGAGCTGGTCTTTGAGAGTCGGCTGGAACTTGTAGCTGTTACCACGGGCACAAAATATTTAATAGCTGTAATTATAATTGGGAGAAACTGGGGGAACTTGTCTGGCTCAGAAAAGTTTGTGCTGAGGAGACTTTGGAGGCACACCAGCAAGCTGAGATTCCCTCCTTGTGCCTTGCTCCCTGCAGGCAGTTTGCGCTGTTCCCCGGCGCGGGCTGCTGTTTAACCTAAGGGGCCTGCAGTTGGTAATTACAGCTTGCAGGCATTGAGAGCAGTTTTCCCCAGGGCTGCTGGGAAGGGTAAGCTTGGAAAAGGATAAGGAGGGGGGAGGAAGAAAAGTTTTGCTGTGAATTCTTCAGCCATTTAGTGCAAATTCCTGTAATTACCGTCTTTGTGTCCTGTCCCAATGGCACATAATACAGCAGAAGCCTTTCCTAATTGAGACCTTACAGGAGGTACAAATCCCTCCTTTGTTCGGCCTGACAAATTAGTGCCAGAAAGTGGCAAGGTCCGAGTGGGAATCAAAGGCGAGCAACACAAAGATGGAACTTAAGGCTACAGTAATAACCCTCTCTAGTCCTGCAGGGGTGGGAGGGAAGTAAAAGTAATGACCAATGAAAAATGAAGGGGGTTTTTGTTATAAATTCCCTTGACATGACAGCACCTCAGGGCTTCTTTATTTATTTAGGAAAAGTGATTAAATAGTAATACAACAGGGCAGACCATTGTCTCTCGAGCTCTCCCCCTTCCTACAGACCCCTGCTGCCTTGGCTAATTGATTGACAATGAACCTCTGATAAAGAAGGTTGTTGGGAGGACCTGGTGGGGACAGGTTTTTTTTTTATTTTCTCTTTGCGGTCTTTGTGGGGTTCCCCTCCCCGAGTTTTTTCTGTTTGAAATGCTCTCTGCATCCCCCTTTCGTTTTCTCCCTCAGTAAAGGCTTTTCAAGGGACTGCTCCCAGACAAACAGCCGACACTCACAAGCAGGTAGGGAAGAATGCTGATGTCTGTGCCTCGCTATTGACAAGTTTATCTTGGAGACTGACTAGCACTTTTCAACTCGTGATACAGGCCAGGGCAGTGGCGTCAGATGTAGTCATGGGGCGGGAGAGACAAACTGTTGATACACTGGAATCAGAAGGACAGCTTGAAAAAAGTTTTCTTTTGCTTGCTCAGCAGGTACAAAAGCTTTTCACCACATTTCTAACTCTTTGTCTTACTCCTGAGGGCAGGGCATTATTTCTCATCATTTCCAAAATTGAGCAAGCAGGCCACTGATTAACGGTGGAGAGGTATGTTTCTTATAAACACTTGTACCTTTGCTGCCATTATTTATGTTTTTGGCTTGGAACAGCAATACATTTTGGGATGTGAGGTTAACTAGAAACTGCTGGCACTGGAATGGCAGCCTCCTCTGTCCTTTGCGTGTTCATGTGACTGCAGGCTTGATCGTGCCTTGTTGGTGAGGTACAGCAATGTTCCCATGGGAAGTGTTTGGGGCTCTGAGCACAAGTGGCATTTATGAGTATCAATATGCTCAGGTGAGACTTTGGAGGGACCTACCCTTTGTCTTCAAATGGATATGAAGTGAAAGTTGGTTGCAAGTCCAAGCTGGTAAATACCAGGTTTTATGGTTTGTACTTTAACATGTAGTAAATGAGATATGTTAGGATGATCTGTTGGGGGGCACGTGGTGTTATTTTTTCTGTCTTTATTTCACCTAGATTCAAGAGAAATCCCCAAACTGTTCACGTTACAAATTTGGGATGAGGTGGCTTCCATCAAAGCATGTGTTTGGCAAGTGCAGTGTCTTGCAGACAGTGGGAGCTGGTTGTGAGTACTCCAGTCTGTCCTGTCTCCCTGTTGGGCCGTCTATGGGCTCCTGGGAAAAGGCAGGCATGTCTCCTGGAGGAACTGTCCTGGAGATCTGTAAGGAGCAAATGTCCTCAGCTGCCCTTCGCTATTGCCATTCCCTTGGCATGGGCCTTCATGTTTCCATGGACGGGGAATACAAATGTCCTCTGCCCTTGCCTTCTGTTTTTGCATAGCTCCTGTTTCACCTTTTATTTTTTCTCTCCTTTTCCTTTATTAGAACAAACATTTTTTTAGAGAAGTCAGCTGTGTCTGCCAGAAACTCTTGTTGCTTAGACAGCAAGTCCTAATGGATGTGGGAATTTCTGCCTTCTGCAAAATGTGCTCTACACCCTCTTTTGGTGTGGTTTCTGTCTTTTCTCCTCTGCTTTCTCCATATCTCCTCACTTGCCAAAGGATAAATACTGCTATTAGGGCTCCACTGACTTGGCTGGTGAGCTGAACACTAGGCATGGAGAAGCCACGGTTAGTAAACGGGCTATTTCCTGAGCTTGCAGCCATGTGAAATTGAGCAGCAGGTGGAAAGCTGTTTGCTTTCAAGGAGTTATTCTGCCTCTAGTGCTGTTATCATGTGTGTAGATGGACCACAGTTCAGTGCAACATGCCCAGCTTGTGCAGCCTCTGCTCTAGCTCACCTTACTGGTCTGAAACTGGCCCTTAGTGCGGTAAAAATAAAGTTCCTCCCCCCGCCCCCTCAATGAAAAGAAAGTATTTTCCTAATAGCTTGCAAACCAGCAAGTGTGATTTTTAAAAAAAAAAAAAAAGTAAAAAAAAAATAGCCAGGTAGGATGTTGACTTTGTTCTACTTCTCAAAAAGTCATATAGTTGAAACTTCTTAAATCCAGATAGTTGAAAAGCATGGGTGCTCCTTCCTTGAATTTAGATAGCAAATACTTTGTGAACTGTCATCACACCCAGCACCTATTTGTAGCATGTCACTGAAATAAAAATACTAGGGGACAAATCTTAGCAAATGCAGCACAATAATAGAATACCAGAAGGTCCTTTGGAAGGTTGTCAGCACCCTTGTCACAGTTTGTCCCAAATAACAATTGTTCTCACCTATCCAGGACTTTTAGGATTGTGCTTTCTAAGTGCTGTATGTATTTTGTGCTTGGTTTCATTTCAGTTGATCTCTTTGTTCCAAGACTTCAGCAACTTTCTGCCTTCCCTGTATTTGAGACTCTGTAAAATCCCATGAGAATGTGTTTTGCACTGTAAAGGTTTTATTGCTTAAAATCTTCACTTTAGGTCACAGTCTTCCAGTCTTGTATGTGACTTTCAGGCCCTGTTTCCATTGATTCAAAAGTAAAACTTCCGCTGCAAACAGTGGTGTTTCTAAACTTTTATTCTTTGCTAGCCAAAACCAGCTGAGCAGAAGAAACATCATTCATGTCTAAATTAGTATTTGNTGCTTTCTAAGTGCTGTATGTATTTTGTGCTTGGTTTCATTTCAGTTGATCTCTTTGTTCCAAGACTTCAGCAACTTTCTGCCTTCCCTGTATTTGAGACTCTGTAAAATCCCATGAGAATGTGTTTTGCACTGTAAAGGTTTTATTGCTTAAAATCTTCACTTTAGGTCACAGTCTTCCAGTCTTGTATGTGACTTTCAGGCCCTGTTTCCATTGATTCAAAAGTAAAACTTCCGCTGCAAACAGTGGTGTTTCTAAACTTTTATTCTTTGCTAGCCAAAACCAGCTGAGCAGAAAAAACATCGTTCATGTCTAAATTAGTATTTGGAAAATACACAATGTGTAAACAAGGCCACTGACTTATTGGGAGGAGTGGAGAGAAGGTTTCCAGACCAGGGTGACTTGAATTTGTGTAACAAGGAGTGCTTAATTTGCAGTGGACCTACGTGTTTCAAAACAGAAGGTTGCTGGGCCACAGTGCTTTGCCATGTGGCAGCTCTTGTTTGGGGAAAGATTAGAAGATACTGCATGGTATCTCTTTTACTTGCTTGAGTTGATTAAACCTGTTGTGAGTGATCAGTTATGATCACAGAAACCATTTAATCTTCAGCAGTAAGGTGAGCTAGCTCTTCAATCTAGTTTTAAGATGGCTTGGCGAGGGGAAATCGCAGTGAAAACTGTTAGCTTTGTCTAAGCTGGTAGAAGTTAGGTCCTTCACCTTCCTGGGATTTGACTGGCACCTTCACAGAGTGAGATTTTCCTGTTCATTGGATTTGGTTTGGAGTTGGCCTGCTGGTGCCCAGAAAGGCAGTTTAGGTGAGTGTTTGGCCAGTTTGGTGCCTGTCCTGCACCCTGATGTGCCCTTTGCAATGCTCAGCTGGTGTTCTACTGAGTTCTTTGGCTCAGTTCTGCAGGCAGAACAGCTGATAGGAATGCCTTGGCTGATGTGTCTGCTTGTTCCCCTGGCAGGCTTAAAGGGCACCTGTGCTGCCTGTATGGGGATAGGTGACCCCATCGCTCCAATCTGCCTCTGTGAACCACTCTGCATGTTTTCGCTATGTTCTTTTTTCCCATCACAAAATATTTGTGCTTATTTGTTTTACCATTATGAGCTCAAGTCTGCTGTGTGTGAGCATGTCTCTACTCAGCATAGGCTCTGTATTTGCCCTTGGCTATGCGTTGTTTCTTCCTGGCTTGTGGGTGCCAGATATTAGTTCCACAGAACATTTTGTTGCTTGGGTATTTTGTTTGGTCCATTTATTGTGCGAAACCTGTCTTGATGAATCTTTTGGCATAAAGTTTAAAGAAGAGAATACCAAAAAGAGGGGCTCTAAATGTCCAAGTCTCATCTTTGCTGGGATGGAAAAAGCTACATCTGGACAAAACGAAGTGTTTCCAGACCCAAAAACTCCCAAAGCACACACTCCCTCAGTTCTTCTCTGGAGAACCCAGACGTTCTTCATGAATTGTGTTACAAGAGACAGCTTTATTTGTTGGGCTGGCATCTTTTACATCAGTCAAGCCAGCTTTTGCTAGTGAAGGCCTTGCCTTCACAGAAGGGCACAGGCAGGGTATATCTGCACACCACTTTTAGTGCAGTTGCAGTTTATAGCAGGGCCCTGAGCTGTTTCGGGACATGACTGTTAATTGAGTTTCCTAAGAAAACAAAGCTTATAATCCTGTTTGCTCACAATTTTACCCCTACCCCGTAAGGTTTGAATCTACCTGGCTGTTCTAGCAAAATTTGACAGAGAAGGGGTAGCAAAGATGTGGTTATCTTAGAAGTTTCACAGAAGCCAGCATCATAGGGAGCCCGTCTTAATGCTGCTCTGGAAAAAAACCTGCGATCTGCACTGTGCATTTGCTTGGCATCAGAGCATCCATGCAGGTGCACAGCCTTGAGGGACAAACACAGAAGGAGAATGGCTGCTTTAGGTCCACTACTGCAAGATTAAGTCATTTGTGTGTGTGTTGGCAGGGCTCCCCCTCTTCTGTCACATGCCAGAGCAGTGTATTATTGGCAAAACTATTACATGTGGATCAGATCAGAGGGAATGTAAAAGAAGTTATGGAACAAACCACAGGCTAACTGGTGGGAAGGTTTCAGGTTCTGAGTCTGGCCTTCTGCGACATCAGTAGACTCTGATACATGCCTGTGCTGCGTAGATCTGAATAGTGTGTATGCCCAAGGTAGTACTGTGATAGTGATGTACAACCAAGAAGAAATTCAGCCAAATAGCATTAGCAAAAAATATATAAGCACACTTACTGCACAGTTGTTTCTTGTGTTAAAAGGAGGTACAAAACCAGCTGTGTATTCAAACAGAAACACAGCTGGTTATTTCTAGGTCTGTTAATAGCTCCTCTATCAAAAGATAATAATAGCAAACCAGGTAGCCTTCAGTGTAAGTAAATGAGTGGTGCAGGTGTAAGTGATCTTCAAACTAAGTGCAGAGCAGAAATGAAAACTGAGTTAAGTAGAGATTCTCTTTGCTAAATAACCTGGCCACAGCTGAGGACGCTGGCACCAGTGTTTGCTCTGATCACGCAAATGGCTGGCCTGCTCTTTGCTCTGTTCTCTTGTGTACCTTCTCAATACATAAAAGCAAGCATAAGTGTAATCAACTGTAGGAATAGGAATACCATTATTAATTATACTCAAATTATCTACTTGCTCCTAGCTGGCAGACTTCAAGAGTGGGCCCAGAGAGTGTGTTCGGTTCCTATCCCTGACTAAAGAGCTGGTGAATTACTGAATCCTGCCAAGAAGTCATTCCATGGGAGCTCTCTTTCCCTGCTTGTCAGGCAGTGCTTCAGAGTCTCAGCAAAGTGCCAGGTATTGCAGAGAATAAGCCTATAACGGCATGGGGGGAAGAATAGCAAATTAGCTTGAGGTGTATGGTATTCTTCCTCAATGCTGTTGTTCTGGGAATGGAAAGAAAGGCACTGAAAGGATGCACTAGGAGATTGTAAACTGGCCATGTGTAAAAGGATTAACAAACTATAACTGTGTGTGAAGCATGACTTTGTAGCTGTTTGTAATTCCCTTGAAGCAAGTTCTCTGGGAAAAATGGCGTCTCAGCCCTTCTCAGCATTTGACACTAAAGGTAAAAGCACCTATATTCTGGTGAAATTAAAGTGGGGAAATCCAAGCAAATAAAAAGCTAGTTTCCAAAAGTATAGTTTGGTTGCAACCATTCAACGTACAGCTAGTATTTTTTGGTGTTCGTTGTTGAAATTTTGTTTTTGACTTATATATGCAAAGTGCGATCTTAGGCTTTGACATTTGTGTTTTTTCAGTGTTAGGTTTGCAGGCTTTACTCTTAATTTATTGGGAAGGCAAAATTTAGCTGTGTAACCTGCAGCATGCTTGTGTGCTGTCTTCTACAAAGGATAATACAAACAAGCAAAATGTTGTGTATGCACATGTGTGCGCTATCACCTGGCTTGTTTCCACCAGTGATTTTTTTTCCCTGGATTGTTCATCTTCTTGGAGAGGGTCATAGTTCTGTGAGTTAGTCATGACTGACGTAAAGGGTGTTTACTTCGCCTATCCCTAGCAGGCTAAATATGATGTCTACGCTAATCCAATCTCCGCTGATTGGAAGAAAGCCTGGGTGCCTAGAGGATGATTTATCTCATCTGCCTTGGAGAGATGCTCTGCGACAGGGTGCCTGTGAGACATCACTAGTAGGATGGGATGGGTCACTCTCTGGAGTGGCCTGTCTCCCCAGCCCACACTAGAGCCTGTAGCCAGCCAGCCTAGAATGGGTAGGTAAAGTTAGCTGAGCTGGATTCTGTGAGACAGGAAAGACAGGGCTGTATCTTCAAATGGCACTAACGAGGATGGGAAGGCTGTTAATCTAGTGCTTAGTTCTGAGCTGCAGGGTCAAGGTTTCCATTGACTCAGAACGGTTGGTCCATCCTTCGGAGTCTATGTAAAAAAAAAAATTGGGGCTGGGAATTATGGACTAATGAACCCGTACTTACTACTGGAGAAGCTGATTGAAATTATAATTAAAGTGGGATTCATACATTGCTGAGATAAATAAAGTGGGATTTATATGTTGCTTAGATACTTATGACTGGATACAGTCAAACCCACATGGCTTCAATGGGGAAAATTTTCTGTCTTTAATCTGTTAAAGTTTTGTTTGGTTTTTTAAAGTCTGTAAGAAGCTCACAAAAAAAAGTAGGCAAGGTGAGTAAAGTCTCAGACTGTGCTTGGAGGTTTAGGAGTTTTGATTATTTCTTTAGAAAGAAAATTGCTTTGGAAAAAAAGTAATGCTGGGAAAAGGATGAAGAGTAGATGCAAATTCCAGTCTGGGTAGGCATGAGGGAGAACTGAGCTGGATTGTTAATCTGTCTTCATAGTGAGTTTGAGTTCCCCCAAGGTGGAGTGAGTTGGGGCAGATGCACAGAAAGTGAAATAATTTTCACCTCTTTCTGTTTGTGCTGAGCAACTAGATCAATGTTGTGTGTCTGATCTAACGCTGAAAATTTGTTGCTGTGCTCCTTCTGCTTAGTCTGTTTTATGGTTCTAACAAGCTGAAAAGCCTTTTGAAGTCCGTGGGTAATTTTCTTTTCTTCATATTGTATGTTGTTTCTAAATGAATTAGCTTCTAAGCTAATCTGTCACAGATTTAATTATGGTATACAATCACGAGGGAGTTGCTGTTTCCTGATACTGAGCAAGGAACTTTATTGAATAAGGAAAACAGTTGTGGACTTAATTCTAGTTTGGTCTTCCATTTTTTCTGTTTCACTGTGGAGCTACTCCAATCTTTTCTTGCTAAAAGATTAAAGAAAAACGTATGTGGATTAGAAGAATAGTTGCGTGTGTCGTCTTTGGCCATAAGAGTATGCAACACCCTGAAAGTGGCAGAAGTGGTGTTTTCCACACTTCGGGGAAGAGGAATTGTATTCAAGTGTCTTAGATTCCTCCTCCACACTTTCCTCACTACTGCCTTAACTCGAAGAGAGAGACTTGGTATAAGTTTTTAACCTCATCTTCTGTACTACTTTCCTCCCGAAATCTTAGCACTTGGAGATGAGCCTCTTGATGTTGATACTCCTGCTCTGCTCACAGACATATCGTTGAGAGAGGTTCATCTGTGCCCAGCAGCACTTTCTTGCTGCTATTTTTTCTAACCTCTCTTTGCTTGATTCCAAGGCTGTTTTGTTACATTTTCTCTGATGAAAGGTTTGGGATTATTCCTTCCCTCACTTTGCTAACAGTATACCTACAGCTATGCTTCTTCCCTCTGTAGCTTGGTCTATAACATCCTTTAGGTAGGGATGATTTGGGGTGATAGTAAATAGCACGGTATTCTCCTTGCTCTAGGTTCAGGTTTTGCCAGACCTTTGTACAGATGTTATATGGATAATATCCTGTGTGAGTAGTAGGAATAGGTGAGAGAGGCTTGGTGAAAGTTGTGTTGCTCTTTTATCCCATCCAGTGGAAGGGCTTTCTCTTGCTATAGGCAAGTTAAGTGTTGTCTCTGCAAATGTAAAATGGTCCCTTCTCCCACCCCAAACTATTTGTTGAGTTGTGTTAATGATCTCTGAGGTGGTCAGCTACCTCTGACTATCTTACTGGGAAGAATGCTCAAGAATTTAAAGCCAGGAATCAGTACTAGCTTTGCTTCTTGTAAACATGATAGCAGGTTTATTTACCTGAACGTCCAGGTGCAGGATTTCCAAGGGGATTAAGCCACAAGCTATTCCTTCCTCCTCTTCTTTCTCTCTCACTCTTGCTCTTTTTTTTCCATCTTAAAAACCCAAAGTAGCATAAGTGATCTATGCCACAGAAATATGTTTGTCACACTACATCACTTTGAACTGCATAACATCAAAGAAAATCAGTGCTTTGATAACTTGATTTGAAAGGATTGTAGAAATAGCCATCATTATGAATCACAACAGATAGGAATGGAAAGGATGGTGATTTTCAAACAGCAAAGCTTGTAAAGTAAGGGAGAATGTAAGGTAGGTGCCAGTGCCACATTCTCATCTAAAATACCCCAACCTTACAACTGTTACGTAGCTTTGCAGAATATGATTTACCTGAGGATATGAAGAGGAATGAGAAATACTCTGTGAAAATGTATTTCTGAGAAAAAAAGGAAACAAATCTGAGCTCAGAGAAGGGCTGGAACAAGGGAGAAAGCAAAGCATATCGCTTGGGTAGGAACTTCTTCCACTTTCTCCTCCTTACAAAACCACCCTTCCTGAAGGGAAGGGCATCCAAGATTGCTTGCTGAGACCCTTCTCACCCCAGAGACTTTCAGTTCTTACTGGCTGGACATAGCCCTCTATAGAGAGGAGGAGAAAAGCCCCCCCCAGCACTTCTGTACTTTGTCATTCCTCTCCTGAGGAAACTCTCTCTGTGGACTGGAATGAGTTTCTGGCTCTAGGAGCTTGCAGGAAATTAGACCTTAAAATAGTGACTTCTTAACTGCAAACGTTTAGTTTAGGGTGACGACAGTTAAAATTGGAGTTTAGCTTATTCTTGCCTTCAGTCTAATGGATAGGAGCTAGGGCACAAAGACAAAACAGCAGCCTGTGGAGCGGCAGGGAGTGCACGGTGGCAGTTAGGTGAAATCAGTGTGTCCTGGCCCATCCTCATCCAGCAGACGAGTGTTGGCTAGTGAGGCATGTTTATAAAGGTTTTAGTGGCATTGGTTTAGCAGACTTTAGTCTCGTTCAGACACAGCTTTACCACTAGTACTTCATCAGCTGGTCCAAACACATTGAGGTATAAATACTATATGTGATGTAGCAGTCTCTGTTTCATCCAGTGTGAGGGGGTTCCTGTATGTAATGTAATGAATGCTAAAGTTGGAGTGCAGTGGAGCTGTAAAGATGGATGCTTCAGTGCGTTTCTGTGATAGGAAATTCATAGGCAACTAGTGAGGAGAAAGCTTCAGATCCTTCCCTTCTAGCAAGGCTGGCACAGAAGAACGTGCTGTACTGAGGTATCGCTAACACAAACATCCTCTCTGAGGGCTTGTTCCCATTTAGCTTGGGAAAGTGGAACATTCTCTTTCATAGATCCCTTCATCTTGCTCAGTGAGGAGAGGAGCAGGCATACTTCTCTGTTTCCTTTAAAAAGGGCAAGATTTATCTCTGTTGTGCCTTTAAAAACATGGGCTCCATAGCAACAGTGTGAGTACCTTCTGCAAGCATCTTCCTGGGCTACTAGTCAGACAAATATGTCAGATGAACAGGACTGGTATTTCATGTCTCGTCAACTGTTCAAAACCTTCACCTTTATGTATGAATGCATTTTAAAAATTGAAAGAATAGTTCTATATGTCCTACAGAGTAGTGATACTGAGCTTACTGCTAGGTGTGCCTGCTGACTTTGTAACAGCGTAGTGGAGCAGGACTGCATGGAAACTCTTTTACCTGACTAATCGGGAAACTGCTTTTTTTAAAAAAAAAAGAAAAGAAAACAGGAAAGGAAAGATGGGAAAATGCATGCATTGCATTGAGGAAAGTATGAAGTTGTTGATTCCTAAGTTCTGTTCCCAAGCCACAGTCATAGATCATCTTTATTTATAACACACTGCTGAATTACTTTAATTGACTTTACCCTTATAAAAGGCAAACTTGCATTCTTTCTGCCCTAAAAATACTGCTTTGCAAAAAATTCTGCTAATATTTACCATACAAAAATTATTTCTTTGATGATAATAGTTTACAGTCATAATGTTTGGGTTTTCTGTTTATTAGCTGAGATGAGGTCATGTTTTTGCATTATGTATGTTGCATTATATCACTTGATGTATGTTTGTACTTATGCTCTGATCTTATGAATGGTAAAGGAAGCGACATTAACGTAAGTATCTCTTTTGTTAACTGACCTGTTTATATATTTGCATTTTTCAAGAAACTGCGTGTCCTCACTTCAAAAAAAAAAAAAGGGAAGGGGGAGAGAGAGGTGAAGACAGGACATGTCCCACATTGATTCATTTCATAGCGTGTATTGCAGAGACTCAATGGCCAAATGGCTCTGCAGGGTGGATGATGAGGAAGTGAACTAATCGTGTTGGTCTGGTTATTCTTGTCATTTTGAGTAGAGCAGAGGGAACCTGGTAGCATCAGCTAATGGGGAGGAGTTTGATTTATGCCTAGAGTTGTTGAACTGTAGTCTCTCCTCAAATCAGGGTAATTTCTGCTGGGGGAAAAAAGATGCCTTCAGTGGGAGAGTTTATGTAATTACACTAAAGAAAATCAGTTATACTGACAAAAGCAGTCAGTCAGTTAGTTGACTTCTGCCTGAAATACTCTGTTTTACCAATAGTTTTGCCGTAGAAGTGATGTGCGAGGATCCTGCTGATCATCATTACTAACCAGCTCCAGCAGAGACCGTCTGAGCGTACAGCACCTGCCAGAGTGGGGCTCTGGTGCTAATTGTGTCTGTAGCTGTAAATGTCATATGGGGACACTAGCATTTGAAGGAAAAGCAGAAATACCATCATGTGTGCTGTGTCAAAGAGGTGTTAATAAAAACCGCAGACATCTCATTATATCTTATCCAAACATTTTTAGCCTCGCTTCCTGAGCAGGTTGTTTAATGTGACTGGGCTGTCTGTCTTCAGCCCTTCGCTCTAAAAGTATTTGAACCTGTTGGCTCGTTTTAGCCACAGTTGAGAGAGAGACAGAGGTGTCAAATACGTTGAGTTTCTATGTGTTTTGTGAAAACAGACAGTCAGGTGAAGGAGAGCTCTGCATTAGTTCTTTCCAACTAAAGCAGCAGCTTTTGACTAGATTGTTTTACCCGAGGGACTCCACACAAGAGGGCATGGGAAGAGGCAAGGGATCCAGCTGTGAAAAAAGTATCAGGCAGACCTCAGACTTTGTAAGACACAGGGTAATCCAATCGTAAGGAAAGAAAAAACCTGCAGGAAACTGAGCTGCGTCACTACAGCTAGTCATGGACTACTCGTTTTTAACATGACTGCTACTCACAGTTATTATTAATGGCCTGACTGTGGTTTGCCTTGGCTGTGCTGATTCTGTGGCTGAATCCTACCTGCCAAGTCAGCATCCCTTCTGGCTGTTAGCAGGAGCTGGCTTGCACTCCTCTAGGCAGCCAGTGCTGGCCCGTCCTGTTGTGGGAAAAATGGGAGCTGTCTGGAGTGAGCGCGCAGTGCTTCTGTGATCTCGTGTTTTCTGTCTAGGCTTCAGGTCATGGTTTTCAGATGGCCATGACTTTTAATAGCCCAGCCTCTCAAAGCTGGTCTTCCACCTGTGTTTCTTGAGAAGTGCTAAGTATCTTCTGACTGTTCTCTGAACTCTTCGTCATAGATGCCCAAATTAGCGTGTGCTTGTTCAGTGCTGGTCCAAGAACACTGATATTTATTTCTTTATTTTTAGAGAATGAGAAATGGCTCATTGGTAAAATAAATAAATACATTTTAAGAGGGTCTCAGATGGAATCATTACTTTTCGTACTGCATCCTGAGTGTGTACCTCTGGCACGGTGTACAAATCCAGACTTTTCCTCTCTCTCTTTTCCAGGCTGTCAGCGCTCCATAGGCTTGTCCAATGGGAAAGCCAAGGTGTGCAGCTACAGTGGGTGGTATTACTGCAGCACCTGCCATGTGGATGACAGCTTCCTCATCCCTGCACGGCTGGTTCATAACTGGGACACTTCCAAATACAAGGTAATTTCCCTGCTGGTTAGCTTGCTAGCAAGTGAACTGAAATGCTCCTTAGATAGAAAGACAGACATTGCAACAGGTTGAAGTTTAAAGGCGTTGCCTGCTAATACTGTCATCTTAGTTCCTCTTGCCAGAATGAGCCACGTTCTCTCAACAAGACGAATGCTTTTGTCACAGTTGCCTCAGCCAGGCCTGAGACGTTCCTCCACAGGAGCAGCCATGCTTCTCTTTCTTGGTGGCATCTTTTCCATCATCAATCTCTCTTTTAGCCTGAATCTTTGCAGTTGTTTGGCCCTTGAGGAGTAGTCATTTCATGAGCGGTAGGGACTGTGGATTGGCACTGCTTGGTGATGGATACTAAAATTGTGGAAATGCCCACAGGAAGCTGGCATACCCAAATGTGGTGTTTGCAAGGCTTAGTATGTCCTGTCTCCTGGCACAAACATTTCAAGGGCTCTGGAAGGACATTGTTACAGCACTTGTTTGGACCAGACAGCCGAAAGTAACAGTTGTTCACTTGCCACACAAGCAGCTTTTTTAAAAGTTCAGTAATCTGCTGTTTGCTTGTGTCTTGGTGGCTGGTTGCTAGACAGGGGCAACTGATTACATGCCTCAAAGCATTATGCCAGCAAACACAGAGGCAGTGTTGTTTCGCTGTCTCGGGGAGCATATGCTGAAACAATAACAAACTCATAAGGAATCCAGACCATGATAGAGCTTCAGACCTAGCAGCCACTGTTAGAAGAGGCTGTTTGATGTTTTGTGTCTGCAAATATTATTATTATTATTATTATGGGCTATTTGAAAAGGAAAAAAATAACCAATAAATGCCCTATTAGAGGAAAAGCAGCTTTCTTGGAGAAGAAAATTTGTCAGACGTGGAGATTATTAAAAGGTAGCCAGAGCCTGCTATCAGGAAAATAGATAGTCTTGTGCCATGAAATGCAAGGTTCTTCAGAGTTACAAAGCTCCTACATGTGGAAACAAACACCCCTCCCTTTCTTAGAAGCTAGGAATGAATATTTAAGAGTTCTTTCTTTGGATGCTTTTGCCAAGGACTAAACTTGCTAGCTCATGGTAGTATAGGTAGCCCTGACATGGGTAAGTGGAGGGTAAGGCAAAGACTTTGTATTAAGCTGTCAGTAGTACTGCCAAGAAAATAAACCATTTTGTTTTCTAAACCCACAGTGTGAAAACTATGCTCTGTTTCCTGTGGTCTTGGTATAGGCAGCTGAGGCACAAAAGTAAATGGGACTTTTAAGCTTAAGCATTCATTGAAAATTTAATCTACTGTAATCTCACGATAATAGTGAAAAGTTGGCAATTTGCAGGTTTTGTGGGCAGGGAGAACAGTGATGACGTGGCTAGGGAGCACAAGCGAATTATGTGTAGATACTTTACCAGTCTTTGTGCAGAGTGCTCAGAGAGGTGGATTTGAGAAAGCAACACCATCCCTTAGGTGGGAAGACACTATGGCATCCCCAACTATCAGACCAGAAACAAAGGCAGGGAGGGAAGGTGAAAGGGACGTCATGTGCCACAGTGGCAATATGACAACTGAGCTGAGCTCACTGGTTGGATCTTCTCAACACCATCCCACCCATGTATAGAATTAAAGTAACAAGTAGTTCCTGTTACCTTTGTGACGTCTTTGGAGTTTTCTCTGTTCAATTCTGCACATATGTGCTTTTATTCCTGTCTCTGCTATACCTACGTGGGAACTAAGCCGTATGTTTCTGAGGTATCGTAGAATCCCAGGTTGGAAGGGACCTCAAAGATCATCTGGTCTGACCTTTCTCGGCAAAAGCACGGTCTAGGTAGAGCGCATACTTCTTGCACTTTTACATCCACATTTCCTGTCTCCGTTTAGGTGTAAGGTCTGATGTTTATTTCTTCTGTGTGGTCTAAAAGGCAACTTAGTGCTGGCTGCTGCACATAATAGTTATAATGAAACTGCATGATTCCTTAGTAGTGTATTGATTAAATGTGCTGATTTGGCAAAGACCGATATCTTGTCCCACTTCCTTGAGGTGGTCTTGGTAGTAATAATTTTCCTTGGGTTTGTTTTCAAAGGAAGATCACTTAATGTGTCAGCATTACGCCTCCCATAATTGGCCAGTGTGCCCACACAAAGCTGTGCAATGACATCCCAAAATGAAGCTAAACAACAGAGCTGCTCCTCAGTGCACAGCCCTGCACCTCACAGGGAACACAGCAATGCCTGGAAGTGGAGCTCCTGCGGTGGGTGACTTGCTCCAGGCCAGACTCACAGCGTACCCCAGACAGGTCCTGCAGGAAACAAGCGCATACTGTGTTTGATGGTCAGAACTGAAACAGGGCTTCAGTCTTCATAAGCTTCTGTGTTTCACGCATTCTGAAATGTGCCTGTCAGTCCACCACCTGGAAGGAAAGTGAAAGAAGAGTTTGAAAACCTGCACTCCTTCCCGCTGCCCCCCTTTCCCCATCTCTGCAGGGGTTTCTGGGGTCTCTCCTATCTGTCTCTGGCAAAGCAAGCACCAGTAGGTACTGCAGGACGTGAGCTTTTGTGATGATACGATGTAATTGGGCATGTTTCCTTTTATGTTTCCTGGACTCCTAGACAACTAAACAGCAGCTGTAAACTGTTGCATCAATTAAGTTAGTTTTGCAAACGGAGGGGTTTTTGTCTGGTTTTGGAAAGACAAGTCATGAAAAACCAGAAGCGGTAGATATCTGCAGAGTTGTGTCTTCCTGTATCCAGCATCTTGAAAAAACAACAATGTACTTAACACCTGAAAGCACACGGGTAGGAAAAGAAAAATGCCCTTGACTGCAGTAAAAGCTCTTTGAGCGGGCGAGGCAATTAGGCATGTTTCTTCTGTCATAACCAAAGAAACATGCTCAGTCCCCAGGATTGCTTTTTTCCATGTCTCCGTTATGTTTTCATATTTGTGTTTTTCACGGGTTTGTGTGAAGGGAAAAGAAAGGAGGCAATCTTGTGAACATCATTTCTGCCTTTTACTTAGGCCAGCTGTTTTCCCCGTTTGCACACAAACCCCAGGATTTACTGCAGTTTGGTTCGGGTGGCTTCCAGCCTGTGCAAAATGCCACACAAACTCAGCAGGAAATGAACTCCCTGTGCCAGACGGCTTCAAGGAAGGCTGACTTCTGGTAAATTGAATTCTGAACTGTAAGTTTGCAGCCTCTAGTAAAGAAAGGCCTGGAAGTGCTAGCATCTATCCTTGTATAACATTTAAAGCTAAAACCCTGTTGCACTTTGCGTCTTCTCACTCCTGGCTTACTTAATAGGATTGTCTAGTCTGCCCAGAAAATTGGGGGACTGTGTGTATGCTAGTACATGTACAAGAATGTTGGCTGGTAGCAAGCTGAATTATTATGATTGCCTGACCCTTCCCATTACAGGACTGCATTTCAGCTTCTTGTAACATTGCTATGGTTGGCAACGTGAGCTAATGTTTGAAATGACCCGTGTGCCTGTATCAGGCATGCAGAGCGAACCAACACCTACCTGTCAGCCACCGATGCTGGGCAAAGCTACTTTTCCTGCAGTCAGCACTCTGCAGGTACAGTGTATTGGCAAGGAGAGAGAAAGGTTTGGTTTGCTCCTCTCTCCTCAAAGGCTGCATTCAGACCATGCAGCACCAGAGCTGCACAGTAGCAGTTCGTCATCATAGTGCACACGTATTGCAGAGTCACTTGGGTGCCTTAAATTCTGGCATGTTTTTGTTTCTGTACTCTTCATGTTGCAGCCTCGAGAGGGTTGCCCCATACAGGGTACAAGTGGCATAGGCGTGGGTGTGGTACTTAGTAATTGTCCTCTGGTTCCTGAGACAGCAGAGCAGGTGGATGAGGAGCCCATCACTTCAGCAGAGGTTTAAAGCAAGGAAGTAAGACTACAAAGAACTCTGGGCACCAGATCGTCCTTGTGGGATGTGCTAGTTGCTGTACCAAGCACTCATGTGCCTCCTAGGGAATCACTGAGTATGTGGCTTAATTTGCCCCTTGGTAGAAGAGGAATAATATTTACTATAAATACAACAGTTGTCAAGGGATTGCTGAGGTATTACAGCCAAATAGTTTAATAATTGTAAAAGCAGGTTGTTTAACTGGAGTCTCTTTTGTGCACTGCAGTTAGCATGTCTAATAAAACATCACCATTGCTAGTGTTAGAAAACTTGACATATTTGGGGTTTGTGGAGTTTTGTTCTACAAAACTGAGTTACTTGTGTTGCTCCTTAACATGGCATGTTACCCGTGCTTGCATTCAGGCAGCACAATTCCTTGTACATGCATTATTAAAGAAAAAAAAAAAGAAAGAAAAATAAATGAGTGGGATGTTTAATACAAATAGGTGAGATACTTAATACAGCTTTGGGGCCCATAAAACCTGTAGAGTTAGGGCCTGCTGTATTTAAAATTACACATTGTGTTACCGGTGTAGTTACTGGTGGGAAGGCTGGCCTTGGCATTGTTTCTTATACTTTTGTTATGCATTGTGAAAAGGTTACATTTGGGGTAGCTTCCTTGTGAGTATCTAGTGACTCCTGTAGCTAGGAACTTCTGCTGGTTTTGGAAGTGGTGCTGTTTGTAAGAATATATATCGCTTTTCCATACTTCCTGCCTTACAGCACCAGAAGGGAAATAACATCCTAAGTCTCAAGAGGCTATGGTGTGCCCTTTCTCCTTTTGTTAGCGAAATTCATCCGTCCCTTGACTCAGTGTAAACACTGATTTAAAGGTCCAGGAGGACTAATTGAATTGTGGAACCAATAGTATTTCCATAGCACAGTTTCAAGTGGTTTGCAGCTCATTTCAGATAATCCCATCTTGTCTTTTCCAGCTGTGATAAAATGCAGAAATAAGGAATGAGAAGGAATTTGGCCTTCTCACCTCAGAAGCAGGAGTATCTTTTCTAGTGGGAACAAAAGTCCCATTAATTTATCAAGATTACAGTAGCTCTTTGCAGGTGGAGACAGAACAGAGCACTAGCATAAAAAAGGCATAAGAAAAATTTCTTGCAGATGAAACACTGGGAGTGAGTAATACCAGTAAAATTCAACTTTATCTTTATTTTAAAAAACCACAACAACTTGATAGATGTGCTTCTGATTTCACACTGAGCGTGAAAAGAGTGGGAGTAGGACTTTACACTGGAGTTCTATACCCTGGTAGTACAGTGTGATTGGATTTGCAGTGTTTCCTTTTCTAATGTTGTGCTTTGGCACTTACCGAATCACTTGCTTCTTGCCGAAAAGAAAACAGTGAACAAACAGAAAAATACTAACAGAGAAGAAACTTGGTAATCAGTTTTTAGACTCAAAAAACACCTAGTAAGCTATGTTACCATGCAGTGAAAACGTGTGTGACTGAAAATATTGATGTGCTTTGGGTAAGTAAGCAATTATCTCATTCACTCAACTTTGATGGGCTTGAAGAAATTTGGCTTGGCTATAAGCAGATATAGTTGAATCTCCCTCAGCTCTGTCTTCATCTGTAATTGGTAAACGAGTAAGTTTTCAGATGCAGAGAACAGCTGACAGATCACAGGAGGGACAATCTGCTTAAAAAGAGTTGGAAGAAAAGCTTAGCTAAACTGGTTGCTTTATTTTTCAGGTATCAAAGCAAGCCAAAGAGTTCCTGGAATATGTTTATGAGGAGCCATTGATTGATATCCAGCAGGAAAATCCCATGTTGTACAAGCATGTTGAACCCCTGGCAACCGTTGTCCGCCTGAGACAGCAGCTAAAATCTCTCCGAGCCTATTTGTTCAGCTGCAGAGCAGCAGTGGCTGAAGATCTGCGTAGAAGGTGAGAACCACAGACAACATACAGCACAAGGATGTACTTTCCTTGTAACGTTGCTTTTCTCCTTTCCCCTCCACGCCCCCCTCCCCCCCGAATCTAGTTCTGAAGATGTTACCCATTTAGAAAGACGATGTGCTTGTTTCTGACTTCCCTAGGCAGCCGGGTGGGTTATCTACTGCCAAAGAAAATGGTCTTATAGGGTCTGAATATCTGAAGTTGTTCTCGACAACTGTTAGCCCAGGGGTCACACATTGTGGTGAGCATCTTTTACTCCTCCTCAGCTTTGTGGCTGTGCGTGAGTATTTTCAGTCAGGTGTGATGTCTTATGCTCCCTGCCATGGCATCGCAGTGTGGTAGCCACTCTTGGGACCTTTGAAACACCTCCCAGTATGGCAAGGCATGAGAGAGGCCAGAGCCAACCACCTGTCCAGCGCTTCTGCCCTCTTCTGTGATACGATCTCACGCAAAGGCAGAGACCAGAGGTAATCCCATGGCACATGACCCAGCATATGATTTATGTGACACCAGAGCACTTGTGCTCTTGCACAGCCACCGTGTTTTCCATCCATGACATGGCTGTGCTGAGTGTTTTGTTTATTGGCAAACACGTGGTCACAGCACAGCAGAAGGTGTTTCATATTGAGTTTTCTGTGGTGGAAACAGTAGTTTTATAAAAAATGAGCTTCATTTTAGAAGTGCTCTATCTTAGTCCATTCAGCTGCTGCTGCATTTTTCTAACAAGCTGGAAATGAATGATCTTCTTAAAACCATCAAGCCACAGATGTAACCTTAAAAAATCCAAGTTACTTTTGTCGTGGATCTTTGAAAGAGATGGGGAGATGTCTCTGCCCATGCCATACTGTGAGGTGAGTGGTTCCAGGCGCATGCAGCTGACCTGATGATGCATTTGTCAGTGTTTGTATACCTCAAGTTTGTAAGTAAGACAAGACTGCAAAGAGGAAATCAACTGCTTTGAAATCACGAGCTGCCAAAGGGCAAGAAAGCAGATTACATCAGTGACTGTCTTTTGAGTATGGTGTTTTAGGGATGGGGGACTGAATTCTCTGGGAGGGAGAGGAAGCTTCACTAGTGTCCTTATTCCAGGTGAGAAGTGATGCGATCTGCTATTTGGTACATAACCTATGTCATTGCTTTGAGGAACTACCTAGAACAACTAAGAGAAGTATATAGCAACAGGTTTCTGGAAAGCAATACCGAGTTCTTGTGTCAGACCCAGTGTGTGTTAATATGTGTTTGTGACTTACTGCTAAATTCCTATTATTTGATAGAGCAGCTTACAGCATTTTAAAAATTAGAATGATTTTTCTTTTATTCTAGAGAATGGTGTTATCTTGCAGAGCTGTTTTGCTATTCAGCTATATTAACTTCCCTGTGCCATCCTCAACTGCAATAAAACCAAAAGGAGAATAACATTTGTGAAGGCTGCAGTTCAGAAAAAGTGGCAGAAAAGAAATGATGCTTTCTGATTAATGCTGAAGAAAAGAATGCCCTGATTAAAATAGATAGGAGGACACGAGACTGAATGGACTTGGGTAACAGAGTGAAAGAAGAGACATCAAAGGAGGCCTAAGCAGAGAAATCAATGGACTAGAGACAAAGGGATGAGAGAACGCCAGGAGAAGGAGGAGATTCAAAGAGGGAAGGGATTTTAGGAAATTAATGAAGAAACCAGGGCAAAAAGGGAGCCCAAAAACCTAGCTCCAAAAAGGAGAGATGACAAGTGCTGAAAAAACGGAGGCAAGAGAGAATGGACAAAAATCAGCACAGAACGGCCTTTTCTTGGGTCGGGGAGGAGAGAGCAAAAAAACCCTGTATCAAAATGAAACACCCAGAATGGCAGAAGGGCAAACTGGGGAATACTCCAAATACTCCTTTTTCTTATCTAAGGGTTCCTTCACACTGTCTCAGATTAAAGCTCCTTGTCATGGAGAGGAGGACCCCAGCCCAAGAAGGGCTTACTTTTGTGCTAGGGAAGCATCTCCAGCTTGGTAGGATTTGTTAAAAATGCTGTAAAAGCCACGGAAGGAATGTACAAAACACGCCTTAGAGTCCAGCTCCTTCTTGCTCTGTGAAGTCTCTGTCGCGGTGAGTTTGGTGCTCAGTAGATCCCGCAGATCTCCCCGAAGAGGTTTGCAGAGATGGAAAGGAAGAAAAGTTATTTTCCCAGAGGAGTTACTCCTTGCTCAAAATTAGACCAAATGGCTTTGGTTTCTGCACATAGTATCATAGTGTGCAGACATTCACTTATCAATGTGATGGCTTTATGGAGCACAGCTGAAAAGTAAACGAAGAAAATACGTGATTTAAATTTCCCTTTGGCTCATCATATGGGCAAGTTGCAAGAAAAGGAGGAGTTTAAACAATACGGTGAAACAGCATTCCTAAATTTAGTACTATTTCTTAGTTAGAAATGAAAGGCTGGAGGAGAGAATCCAGTTATCTGTCCTGGTCTAAAGAGATTCTTTTTCTGCTTGGTCTTCACCTTAGTGTGTGAATGACTATTAATCACAAGAAAGTGAACACAGCATCTTGAAGACCTGTCAGACCCATATAAACAGACTGAAACAAACTGTTACTATTGCTGTCTAGGGAGAACTTAAAACAGACTGATTAATTGTATTGGCACCTTGCTGCCTTTGGGACACTGATAGAGCCTGCCTTATTAGGGAAAAGCAGATCACTCGGAGGTTTCATTTATTAATACTATTTGCATTATCATCTTCTTTAAATTTATACCTTACTCTTGAACCCAGATCGCAAAATGAAGATGGCAACGAAGTTGGAAACTCTTGGTGTCCTCTGGGAAGACAAAACTGTTTACAGTGCTTACAAGTCACTTTTTCTGAAGAATTCCAGATGGCTATAAACCAGGTTAGCTCAGGATCCAGTTGGCTTAAATGTGGAAATGTCATTTATAATGCTTGGTGTGCACAGATAGGTACTCTGGGAACTTTGAAACTTGGCATCTAGCAGACAACTCGGGGCTGAACCACAATGTGAACTTTGAAAAAGCAAGTGACTAAGTAGAAAGAAAAAAGGAAGAAAGGAAAAGAAGCAGAAGAAATCCTAAAAGTAGCTAGAAGGCTCACAGTAGAAGTGGTCTTCATCAGTTATAAACATTTGTTCTCACCTATTGCTCCACTGGATTCTAAGCTTTTTTTATATTTGCAAGAGAAAAAAATAAAGGAACTCGGACTTGGCTGGGAGGAGAAATAAGGCCCTCCACCGGCTCATATCAGCAGCGTTCCTCTGAGATTAGCCAGCTGAGACTCCTGAACCTGTTGCTGAGCTCTCTGTTTTACAAGGGACCTTGTTATGCGTAGTTTGCTGTGGCTGTCACCTCACTATTGCAACAGACATAATTTGCCTCAAGTGTCTTTACTCAACAAGTTCTCACTTGTTTTGGTTGCTTTGCTTGTGTGGCTGCTGTTCGGGCAGAAACGTGCAAGACTGAAACCTAGAGCCAACACAGAATTAGTACAAGTAGAGCTGTACATATCCTACCACCACCTGCAGATTGTGGGATGATGAATGAATGGCACAGGCAAACAAGATGGAGTCAATAAAACTGATAGGTAGGAAAGAGCGAGAGTCTCTGAGTCCTTTAAGTCATGAGGTTGTTCTGTGAAGCTGTGCTGGATGATGCAAGTTCTATTCTGGTTTTGCTTTTTGCTTTCATCTCTACACGTAAGAGACACTTAACAGCGTGTCTGTATGCCACAGCCTCTTTTCCTCTGTTCTTGTCATGGTTGAAGGATCTTCAGGTCAAGGAACTGTCAGAACGATTTTTTTTGGGGGGAAGTCTTCAGGCAACTCCATGTCTACCATAGGGTGGGCTAACCCAGGTCAACCTTGGAGCTCTCTGGGCCCTCTGCTCTTTCAGCTATGCATCTAAACTTGCAGTTCAGGTGTTGCTAGCCCAGATATTTTAGACAGATGGCAGTAACACAAGGTAAATGTTCTGCAGCACGTTCCCCTATACATTAGTGCTTGTTGCAGTGCCCTCACTCTGTAAGTAAATCTTCTGAATGGTGGTGAGAAACTGTATGGAAAAATTTCCCTCTTATTATTCATCTCTGATACCATCCGTCTGTTAGCTCCAGAACAGCAATACGTTGCTTTTACCATAGCAAAACCCCAGTGCGGGATACATTACTTAGCGTCTTACAGGAAGACCAAATTAGAGCTTGCTGTTGCAGCGGGAGGCTAAGGGTACACCTCCAGTGCTGCAGACGTGTGGTCTCGGCTGAGCCTGCCGGTCTGTCAGCACGATGCAAAACAAGCCCAAATTCAGTTATGCTGAACAATAGAGTCCTGTCACTTCCTACAGTGAGGCCTTAGACATATCACTTCTGACACAGGAGTAGATTACTTTCAAAATATTTGTGTGGCAATTGGGGAACCTGTCTAAACACATCACAGGAATCCTGATTGATCTTATGCAATCACTATACCACCAAATACCTCACGTATGTGAAGCTGGGGCTATGTCATCTTTCAGACCAAGGACAACAGAAGGTCATTAAGTCATGTCCAGACTCTCTCAAAAGAGACTGTTTTCTCAGTTTTCTTTGCAATGGGTAGGGCATTTGGAGAGTGGAAAATCCCAAAGCAGGAGAACAAAGACACAACTTGTGAAAGCAGTAGACTGCAAAAAGAAAGTTTGAGCAGGAAAGGAACAGAAGGATGTGGTTCATAGCACTCAGGGCTCTGAGTTCATGGGAAGACCAACACAAGGAGAAAATTTGTTGCGCTGGTAATTGGAAAGAGGGTGAGGGAGAAATTCATTCAAAGAGGATATCTGGATATCCTGAGAGGATCCAGTGTTAAGGCCAAACAACACCTCAAAGTGAGGAAAGGTGAGGAAATAAATGCAGAGAAGTATGTACGGGCTATTTGTTGTTTTTTATAGATCCTGCACGTGTGTAGTCGTTGCAGTAGCTGAAATAAAGGATGCCTGTTGATGGAGCTCTTAGAATCAGACCCCCTCTTTGCTTCAACTCTTGTGGTTTTTTTTTGAAGAAGTAACTGTGCATGCAGGGTCCTTGCAAGTGAACGTCTTAAAAAACACTTGGCTAAAACTGTAGGGGATGGAGTTAAGGTGGACTTCGAGCTTTTGTTTCAACTAGAGGTAACAAACAGAGCTGGAGCAACAAGATATGTGCTAGAGCAGCCAGGGTGGGGGCAGTATGGCTGCCTTTTCAAGCCAAGGGAAGGTTGAAAGCACAAGCCAGTGCTCTCCCATGGTAAGCATCCTGCTAAGGAGCATGCCAAGGTATGTATGAGAAGTTCTGCAGAGGACAGGTAGGTCTTTCAGTTCGTGTTAGCATTTTCTGGTCTAGGGGCACACCTGCATCTCCTTGTGAAATAGATCAGTAGTGTTAGATAGACATCTTGCAAAACGGTGGTTTCCATTCACCTTTTTGAGACTAGCTTGCTTTGAAAAAAAGTAATGATTTAAAAAGAAGTTCCTGTTAGAGGTGGACACTGTGTTAATATGACTTGTACCATTTTTATTTCTGTGTTTTTGTATTGGAACTTCCAGCAGCAAACTGCAAGGGTTCAGAAGTGCCCGACCAAAAAGAGAGCATTTTCTTATTCTTCAGTTTGAGTTAATTGGAAGATGTAAGCTATTTTGATTTCAAGATGAAACTGTGTGCCTCTAATTCTCTGCATCCTGCTTTTAGTAACAGCGGTACTTGATTCCTGAGTTTCGTCTGTAGTAATTCTTGTCTTTCACAATGTTAGTGTAACCTTGCTCAAGTAACCACAGAGGAGAGAGAGTTAGTGTACTGCATTTTATTTGAAAGTTTATATACTGGTTCAGGATTCCTGATGGATGATAAGAGTAACTGTTTTAAAATAGGGATGCTCATGGGCAATTTCATAACAACATGAAACAATACCTTATCTGGACATGCTTGCTAATAAATCTAGCACTTAGTGTGGGCTGCAGATACTTAGGAATGGCTGCTCCCAGAACATCACCAGAAGAGTTCATACCTCACAAATGTGACATGATTCACAAACACTTTTTAAGCCAAACCCATAGAATTAGAAAAAAATCATTAATCTGGTATAATACCACAATAATTAAATAAGTAGGTTTTTGTTTTGGTTTAAAATCATCAATTTATTGTTATCTTTTGACTTTCACATCGCCTGGTTTCCCAGGGACCCACTTCCCTGAGTTACTTTTCGGGTTGGAAATTTGAGGTTCTTCTCTCCCAGCTTACTTCCAGGAGCTAGGATTTCCAAGGCAATACAAAATCAAAAGCCTGAATAAACCGATAAGAATTAGCAACAACTGGAAAAAATCCTACCTATTACCGTTGTCTTTGTGCTGTTCTCTACCTTAAATTAACGGATTCCGTGTCCAATGAACTGCAAGAGAAAAATCTGGCAAGAGATGTTACTTACCCTGCCACGTATTTGGGATAACTGCAATTCACAGATACCCCTCTGTACTTTTAAAATCAAATAGTAGTAATTCTGAAAAATTTGAGCTCCTGTCAATGAGATCATAGCGCACGCAGTTCCTGCCCGCGTGCTACGCACACAGCCGTAGCCGTTGATGGTGCACGCTGCAGGGACATCAGAGGTCCTCTTGCCCTTCATCTAGGGGGCAAAAAAGTATGGGAACAGCGGGTAATCAGCACGTGCTTGCCTGTCAGCTGCGTTAGCGTGCAGCTTGGTGCAGTAGCTTAAAAGTAAATTGGTGGTGGTGTAAGCAGCAGTGCCAGGGTACGAACTGTGCTGGCTGAGGACATGGACTTGGTACCTGTGGTGCTGTGCCAGCTGTGGGTGTAACAGCTTCCTGCAGAGGGGTGGAGAGGACATCTGAATGTGGCTGTGTGCTAGACTGATGCATCTGCGTCTCCCGTGAGTCAGAGCTCAGTCATACAATTCTCAACCTGGTCAAACAAGACACTCCTGGCTGGCACATGAAATCCTCGTGCCAACTTCCCTTCCCCTCCCCGCTCCCATCCTAGTTTTGTGGTACAAAAGAGACTTGGCTGTGCCCACCTGCCAGCCAACTTGATTTCTTTTGATTGTGCTGTAAAAAGAAGAGTTCGCTCTGCTTATCATGTTTGTGCTTTGGTTATAGTGTCAGACTTGGGCAGATTAATTGGTTGTAGCTTTAGCAGAGCTGTCAGGATATTTAACCCATTGGAGAAAAATTACCTAAGCTGATGATAAACAGGCTTTAAATGCAGAGCAATTACTTAGTGCTAACAAAGCACCATGACTACACACTTTGTCCAGATGCAAAAAGCTAAGTCTTATCAGTGGTTCTGTTTGCAGGAGGACACTAAAAGATAACCTTTGTTTGTGCAAATACTCACCTGATAAGATCATCCGAAAGGGAACGGATGAAATTTCTGGTTCTACCTTGCCTGAAGGTTGTGCTTCAGATTACAAAGTATCAAACAAACAGATTAATAATCACAAACTGAGAGTGCTCAATTCTCTGTTTTAGTTGGACCAAGAGTCTCCTATGGTGGGCTTCTTTCCTGCTTCCATTGATTGCTTTTGTTTCTAGCACATAACAATAAAGCAATTCAGAGACCTTTAACCAATAGGACTTTGGATTTCGTTGTTCACAGGAACTGGCAAAGCTAGAGGGCTGGTTAGCATTGAACTTGGTTTGTTCATTGCAGGCTTAACCCTGACTGCAAGCCAGGGTTTACAGCACAGCAGTCCTGTGACTCACAACTGTTCTGTTTTGCATCGATGGTGAAACTGGTCCGGGAGTTTCCAAACTGTGAAAGCTTAGGAGGTGCTTTTAGTGGGACGTGCACTTGATACCATTTGCCTCTCAAGGGTCACAGGTCACATTCTGAAGCAGCAGAGGTTTGAGTTTTTATTGTGATGAGTCTTAACATCTTGCGTTTGACCTCTGTCTAGCTCACTCCGTTTTTTTTCTGTGTTAAGATTTGACTGAAAGGACACTGTTTATTGAATGCTTTTAATTGACCCACTTTAAAAAAAAAATCCAGTTCATTATAGTGCATCAATCAAAAGATTTACAAAACTGACATCTTTTGTTTTGCTTTCAAATAACTTATCAGGGATTTCCTACTTGGTGGTTGTAAAGGACCTTTATATTAAGAGGAAAGTAAAATGCAAGCACGCGTTTCAGTCTTTTTGGATCAAGGCCTTGTATTAACCCAAGCATGCTCAAAGCTCCATCTCATGCAGAAATTAAATATGTATTTTCTAGTGAAATGTTTGTAAGTGTAGTTATCTTAGCCTGCTCTGTGGTCTGTGTCAGATTTTTAGACATGAATGTGATTTTAGGTTGATTTGGATGCCATATATTGCAGAATGGCAGGGGTTGGAAAGGACCTCTGGACATCATCTAGGTGTGCCTAGAGCAGGTTGCACAGGAACGCATCCAGGCGGGTTTTGAATATCTCCGGAGAAGGAGACTCCACAGCCTCCCCGGGCA
>VZSC01003113.1:257530-287319 GCA_013398225.1 Steatornis caripensis | reverse complement strand
GGCCTCACCAGGGCAGAGCAGAGGGGCAGGATCACCTCCCTCAACCTGCTGGCCACACTCTTCTTAATGCACCCCAGGATGCCATTGGCCTTCCTGGCCGCAAGGGCACATTGCTGGCTCATGGTGAGCCTGTTGTCCACCAGCACTCCCAGGTCCTTCTCCGCAGAGCTGCTCTCCAGCAGGTCAGCCCCCAACCTGCACTGGTGCATGGGGTTGTTCCTCCCCAATGTAGTACATTGTCTGGACACTAATGTAGTGGCATGGTGTTTGTGTGAGCCCCATCTCGCCTGCTATACTCTACTGACTTTGGCTTCCTTTGGCCTTCAGTTGCAGTTGACAGAGGAACGGAGATGGCAAAGTTCTATCTGAAGTTCCCACTAGTTACATGAGAGGAAGTATCTGGGTGGAGAAGCAAGAGGCTCTGAATTAGTCCTGTGTGCCCACTACTGAAAAAGACTTTATATAAGCAATCATCTCATTAGGCTCAGAGAACCTGTGCAGACAAGCAAGATGTTGGAGACCGGCTGTCATTCATTTTCTTGCTCACTGGACAGTAGTCTGTGTGGCTTTCCTACCCCAACTGATTTGCTTGCACTTTATGATGAGGTTTTTTTGAAAATGTGTTTGAGTTCGATATTCTGGTGCCTCTTGTGCTCTTGTTCCTCACCCTCTGGAGGCTGACAAAACTGGCAATAAACAGATGCATTTTGGGGGGTGGCTTCACAAGTTATGTTCAGGTAGCTGTTGAGTTTTGTTTTTTCTTTCCAAATGGGACTGTAAGAAGTTTTCTGGAGAGGTGAGGGCATGTAATTTATATTTTATGTTATCATGGACTAAGCTGCCTATTTATATTTTAAATTATCAGGTACTAAGCTGCCTATTTTATAGGCAATTTCAGTGCTTTCACACTAATGGAGCTGTGTGCTCTTCACCTTTGGTGACGTGGGCAGGTGTTGAATGTTTTGCACCTCCGCATGTGTTGGGAACCATACAGGAACTGGTGTGGTTGCTTCATAAGAAATTTTGTAAATGCTGTTGTACATGCAAGCTCTGGCTGCTCAGCTGTTTTTCTGTGGCCCACCACAACCAAATTGTGATTGTTTTGAGTCAACAGAAGGACTGCAAATCTGAAGCTGGACCAGCCTTTACTTACAGAGGTTTTTAGTGCCTCAGTTTCCGTAGCAATGGAAATAAGCACTCTTCTCACTTGAGTGCGAGGTATGTGCATTTGTATATGTCTTGCATAAGACTGGGAGGGCAGTGCCTACTTCTTTCCTGGAAATAGATTTGGAAGGGAGGAGTAGTGTTGAATGCTGGCTCTGCAGAGCTGGTGCTGCAAGCTAACATATCTCAGGGAGAGGATGACTGCCGCCAGGGCCTGCGCTGGCTGAGACCCTCCTGACAAAGGAATTCCCTCGATCATGAGTTTGGTTTTCATCTGCACACTTTTTATTAGAAGTTAGAACTTGCAGGAAATAAAATGCAGCCCTTGAAGGCAGGGGAACGTGATGTTAGTCATCGATATTAGCCGTTCACAGTTTCTGGCTTGTGGGCTATTCAGGCTGTTTCCTGAAAAAGGAAATCTTGCATTAGCTAATTATTTTCCTCAGCAGTGCTGTAAGGGCATCAGCAAATAATACAGTTCCTGGCAAAGCTACCACACTGTTTAGTTCCTGCTTCTGTGATCAGGGGAGAATGATGGGGAAATTTTAATGAAGGAGATTCTATCAGAGCTGAAAAATACTAATGGCTTCAAAATGCTGTTCAGAGTTGACTCCTTAGCGATCAATTTTAATAAATACTCTACGTGCAAATGAGGAATCCCAGTGTCATATGTTGTCTGATATCTGGGTTTTGATTGTTTCCTAGTGGTCTTTGACATTGTGCCAAATGTATTATGGAGGTGTGACGCAGCAGAGCCACTGAAACACGTTCAGTGTTTCATCTGTAGTAGGAGTGATGATATAGCTACAGAACTGAAAGGGGAAAATGTAGTATCTGAGTGAGACTGCAGCTGAGAATTGGGTGGGTAGAGCAGACATGCTTGGTGCATCGGAAATAGCAAGGGCATAGTCCTGCTCCAGAAGAGTGCCGTAAGATGGGCAGTGCCTAGTTGTCAGTGCCTTGCTTGCAGAACTCTTCTCCTTCCACCCCAATAAAGATTCTTTTCAAAAGTACAAAAGGGGTGTGAGACTTTGTACAACTCACCTTAACAGCGGTCCTAGTCGCTCCAAGACAGCTTTGAAAGCATCAGTTTGAGATAGTTGTTTAAGACAGCTAATGGAGTAGAATGAGCTGAGGTGTTTCCGTTATTTTTTAGATTCAGTGTTCTGTCAAAGATTGCAGTTGGTACTGTTGTCCCTGCTGATCTGTCATTTAGCAAATTATGTTGTCGTAGCTTCTCTAATCTTTATATTTTCTCATTAGTCTCATATAATGATTATGTAAGTTCATATTGGCCTTTCACTATCTTTGGTTTTCAGAACACATCCAGTGATCTCTCTGTTCACTGCCGTTCAGTTCTACCATTACAAACCAGTATTTGCCAGAGCTTTGTTCATGCATTTAATAATACCAATAATTTAATTTCTGCATTGCCTTAAAACTATGTGATTGTAATGTAGGAACTGAGTTCCCAATTTCTTCTCTGTGCAACGCATAGTGTAAAATACGTGCACGTCTTGAGATATTTGGTTGCTTTTTTTGCAAGAGTGGTGTGATTCTCCACTCTCCACGATAACTTAGCATGGTGTTATATTTGTTCTGTGCGGGTGGAAAATAAAGCTGGTCGGCTAGTTGTTTCTCTGTGTGTGCACACACAGGTAGACGTTTTAATTAGATGCACTTTTTCGCTTCCTGACATCTTCATGGCAGTTATATAGGTTTTCATAAACTTCTCTTGCTAACATCCAGTTAACTTTACAAGGTCCATTTTTCTCTGTGATGTTACTTTAACCCAATTTTTCATTTTACTGCAAGTCACACTAATTAGGACATCTCTGTTCAGGTTTCTGTAATTTAGCTTTGCTGAACAGGTCTGTCAGTGGATAAATGGTCTTGCCTTAAACCTTGATTTATGTAAGGAAAACAGGCCTTTCTCAAACAAGTCATTATAAAGTCTATACCAATACATATATTTCTGTATGCAAAAGGGAATTGTTATCAATCAACTTCATGTTGGAAGAACAGTATCTGCATGACATTTTTCCCATACAGTTATTTCAGTTACAAAACCATACATCACATCTGAAGTTAACCATTACAGCTTTCTAGCAGACCAGGAATCTTGTACTAAAAGCTGTAAGAAATACTTTTAATGTTTAGTTTGAGTTATTTGTTTTTGCTACTGGCTTAATTGCTTGAAAAAACACCTTCTGTACACAGGATGAGCTTTCAGTGGCCGTACATGTCATGGTACATGCTTACCTGACAGTTGGAGAATGACACTGGCACAGCATTCATTCTTACTGTGGAATTGTTGTGCCAATGAGGAATGCTGTAAAAGTAGCTGGTGCTTGCAGGGTGACATAATTCCAGTTTCTGACAAGCTCTGTCTCTAGCATCATTATTCTGCTGTCTTTTAGTGGGGAGAGGAAATCTTTGAGCTTCCCAGTCAAAATGCGTGACACACATCCATTTTTCTCTTTTCCAGGATCTTTCCCAGAGAGTATCTTCTCCAGCAGATCCATCTTTACTCTCTCGCAGACCTTCAGCAGGTAAGTTTCTTCAACTAATTCTACCTGTTACACATCAGCCTGTTTTCATCTTCAGTGTTAATTGTACATTCCCCCTTCTAGATATCGTAGCATAAATAGCTTTACTTCCAAGGCATCTCTGTGGTTTATAGTTCAATGTAAAAATGACTTAACAGGGACATTGATTAGGAATGAGAGAGAGAAAGCCTAGAGCATCGGTGTTGAAATGGAGCTGGAAAGAGGCTGTGAAAGAAAACTGTAGTCCGCAAAGAGAACTTTGCTGTGAGAAATTTTTCATCTGATTGCTGAAGGCTCATCTAAGGCTCAGCCTACAGGTGACAAGTGGTATTTATTTCTTTGCTTGAAAGACCAGTTATTCAGGAATTTATGAGTTTGTACAGTTGCTTATTTACAAAGTCTGCTAGGCGTTACCACAAGAAGGGGAAAAAAAAGTCCCCCAAACCCACAAAAACCTCAGCAAGCCTGCTACACAAAGTCAAGCCATGCAGTGTTACTATGACAGGCATGACCACAGAAGAGGTAACGTGCCAGCAAAATGTGTCTTTGCATTGATATTGATACACCTTGCGGTACATCTGCCTGAACAGCAGAATTTTGTTGCATACCAGATTACACAAGAGGAATTTGGCAAAAAGAGCTGAAAAGAGAGGATATGGAATCTAAGGTGAATATGCTGCAGCACTTGGATGTGCAGTGGAGGAAGCAATGAGGTAAGATGTGCTAGCTGACCTGGGCACATCTGTCTTCACACTCCAATGCCATTGCTAGTGATACATAATACACATTATTTTAAGCTTCTTCCACTGATGTTTCCCTTGTCTAGTGGTGCCTCTTCTGCCAGGTAACGGGTAGCATAGTCAGTTCTGGATGTTCAGTTCACGCGTTTAAGTTGAGGTCGTTCAGATGCCCCTCAGAGCTGGAGACTACACAACTGGAGGAAACACGGCTTTTGTTGGCTGATGAAGTCACAGGGTACAAATCATTCCATATATAAAATAAAAAGGCCAGTCATCTGAGGTCTAAAACTGTTTCCATGCCTTTTCAGCATGTTCTGCTATCTCATCTTTAATAATCAAGCCATGAAAAAGCAAGCTACTTAACTCCAGAGCTGCAGTCTCCCTGGTGGGCCTGTCTATTAGCCCCCAGTGCTTTGTAAGCTGCTTAATGAGTTCCTAACATTGGTAGTAGATGTTTTAGAAGCAATCAGCAGCTTATCAAGCACCCTGTGGGAGGGAGGGAGGGTAGAAGTCACAATTCATCCATTGATTTAGCAGTTCCCTTTAGCATGTTTCTTTGTGTTTGTGTTTGCAAGACACCTTCTCTTTCCCTGAGGGCCCCAGCCCCAAACTTATCATATTTAGAGGCAATGTAATTTGATTACCATTTCTGCTGGTGTGGGTTAAATTGCATTTACCTTTTAATCTAGCTATATCCTTACTGTTAGCCTGGAGAGGGCTTTCCACATTTCAGAGACTCCAAGATTGAAATTGGATTGCCTGTTTTTGTCAAAGTGGAACCAGAGTGGAGGAGGGCCCCACTGAGAAGATGAATCCAACAGCCAGAGGAACACTAATACCCTTACAGCCCCTGCCTCCTCCCTGGTTTGCCCCTTACCACTACTTTCTCCCAATGGCTCATAATTTTCTACTGACCTGCAGTTTGGGTGGTTTTTTTAATCCTAAAAGTTTCCCCTCCTTTTAATTCCTCTGCTGCCTATTTCCGCATTTCCATGGGCAGCTTTTGCACTGTATCCTGCTGTCATGTAGATTGCACGTATTTGTGGAATTAACTAAAAGGTTTATTAAAGATTAATGGAAAGATAAGGCATGGTGAGTGAATTAGAAAAGCAGAGAGGGGTAATCTGCAGATATAAACAACCTTTACACTGGTTAGTCGCAGCTCAAGTTCTGATTTGTTTCCTAGCCAAGTTCTCTTTAAAGATCCTAGAAAACATGGGTTGTTTCCTACCAAGCAGCTGGGTTTCAAAAATGTGGTATGAGGGTCTGTTTGTAGGTGCAAAAAAGTTGAAATGCCTGTTTGCCAGTATATAATACTATTTTAAAATGAAATCCAATTTAAATCTTTTTCCAAGCTTAACCGAGCTCCATGCCTAGACTTTATGGATGTGGCAGAGTACATACTTGAGCTGTCTGATCATCTGGGGATGGTTGTTGCTTGGATCCATTTGGGCAGGGCTCTACTAGGGAAGACCTTAACTGTGAGGTTAAAAGCAGAGTGGAAAAAGATTGAAACAAAATGTCCTTCATTTTGGAAACTCACCAAATCCTAGTGAGGTAGTGCTTTTGCTATTACTATACTCATTAAAAAAGGTCGGAAGTGCAGATGGGAATAGGCCTGACCTTTAACCGAAGAGGCAGCAAGTGATGGTCTTTATTTAAAAGAGGCACGTTTATTTAAAATAAACACAAATGCGTACATGTACTCCAGCAAGGTTTCACTGCAGACCAGGGCCCCAGGTACTACATTGAAGTTTACAGCAAGTCTGTCTGTGGGCATTCCCATGGGGTACATATGCTTAGAATCCTCTTGTCGTTGTTGTCATTGGAGGTGTTAGCAGACGAGATAACTAACTAGGTGCATTCAGATTTAACACAGAGAAACACGAAGTCTGTCTGGTTACCTATTCTGCCCCACTGGCAACACTTGATTTCCTTGGCGTCACCTGCCCAGAGAGTCATCTGCCCTGCGTTACCCATGACACAGCTGCGCCTCTGTTAGCCAGTTTATCCAGGGCTATTCCAATCAATTAAAGCTTTAAAGAGGGAGACCTCCAGTTGTTAGGAAGCAAGTATTCACTCCCAAAATTGCTGGGTTTAGCAGACATAGTACACTGGAAAAATGGATTACTCTTATTTATATGCAGTGTAGTCCCTGATGGTGCAGTCACAGTCCAGGGTAGCTTTGCCCTAAACCTACTGGAGCTGTGAACTCTGTTCTCTGCTGACATTACTAATAGATGTATCACTGTTTTTGTGGACATGTGGACACAGTCCATGCAAGCTGGAGTTAAAAACTAGCCATTCATTTTGTGTGACTATGGGGCTGCTTTTGGCAAGACTAATAGTTTTTGCACTGTTAAACATTGATTTGGACAGAAGCTGACTCAGAAAAGACTCTTGCATTTTTTAGAAAAAGTAGTTCTTGCTACTTACACTAGATTCTGTATCAACTGGGGCTTTAAAGTAAAAGATTTGAAGTGGTTATTGTGAGTTCAGAATTCAGGTACTGAATCCACACAAAGTTGACTAATGCATTGCCTGTTTTTTATGTTAAGTCGCAAGATATAGAAGTGTACAAAGATTATTGCAGTGATGGTCTTTACTGTAGAAACACTCTTAATCATGGCAATTGTTTCATCCTGGTTATACTACCCCCAAAAGATATGGTAAAATAAAAAGGATCCACATAATGGCAAAAATGACTGAATGTCAAGGATAGAAATTGTGAGCGAGATAGGAGATTTAAAAAGCTGATGATTTGAAGACTTGTTTACATGAGCACACTCAGGAAAAAAAAATTGAAGTGACAAAATATGGGAATTTAAAATGATGAGTTGCATTACGTTGAATCACTGTGCAAATACTGTTATTCAAAATCTAAGTGGCTTTCATTTGGTTTATCTCCATTTACTTTGGAAGCAAAGTGAGCTAAATTGTATTAAGGCCATTTTCATTCTGAATGTGTATGTTCATGCAGGATTTAATGTAGTATAATTTATCCATTTTAACATTGTAGATAAACTCATCTGTTAAAATTTAATTAAAATGTCCATTTACTTCAGATTAACTTTCCTGACTACCTACCTGTAGATGAACCTGCAAACAATGTGAAGAACAGTGGAGAGAAGGGAGGAACAGGAGAGCCCTGTTCTCATAATACTACAGCACAGGTCATACAGTGAATGTGAGATACGCATAAAAATCCTTAATGGAAATGCTTCTTTGCAGAACACACAGCAAACACGAGGAACTTAATGTCACAATAATATTACTGAGGCCAGAAGTTTATCATCTTTGAGGGGATTAAGTATCCGTAATGAGAATGTCCACAGCTACACTATGTAAGATAAAGAGATTATAACGTTTCAGAATAGACATATTATTTACTGAGGGGATTAAGAAGCTGCCTTGACAGACAGATCGATGATTTCATCTTCCTCTGACGTATATAGTACTGATTACAGCATCTGACAGGATTTTGGACTAGGTGAACTGTTGGTCTAACAGAAACATTCCCAATATGAAAATCTTAGGGTTTCTGTTCAAGATTTTGTACATGTAAGGTTTCCGAACAAAGATGTGGTAAATAAAAATGAACTTCAACGAAACATAAGTTTCACCTAATTTGAGCCTTGTATATTGTTAGATCAGGATTAGGAAGGAAGCCTTAGAAAAGCAAAGAAATTGTTAGGTCTTGTTCACTTTTCCAGGCTTTTAACCCATGCTGTACTTCCATCACACCTCCTTTTCCAGTAGCAAATTTGAATTCTCCCTGTGTTTTCCTAGACTAAAATGTAGGAGATTGGAGATGTTCTTTAGCCTTTTTGCACGTGTGAAACTTTAGCTTGATTTAGACAAGTTCTTTCATGAGTCCTGACAATAGCAAAGACTACAAGGAGATGGGGACTTTTTTTGCTCTTTACTTGTTCGGTTTTTTAGAAGTAAAACTTCTTTTCTGATCAGTCAGTCCTCATATGATTACTGAGAAATGCTCAGCTTAGGTTTGCAATGTACAGCCCGATGACTTCCAAGCCCATCAGTGGTGGTGTCCTTGCCCAGCAGTTCCTTTTTATTCATGCATAAAAAGGGTGGGATGTGGCATCTAACCCACATGCCTGTGCTCGTGAAAGCCAGTAGCGTGCATGTGGCTGTATTGATTGACAAAACTGTGTTTTGGCTAACGTCCTTTGGGCTTGCCCTAGGTTTAGAAGTGGTACTGGGATAGGTGCATGACAAACACCTCCCACTCCAGCTCCTGCTCTCAATGGATATAGCCATACCTGTAAAAGCATTAGTACAAACTCAGTTATATCCATGAGAAAGTCTTCTGCTGGCGTTCGTTTAATTTGGTGATTTAATATAAGCTGTATCGGCTTAAACTTTTATTTACCAAAGAGGTTTACCATGTAGCTGTACCAGTAGATCCTTTTAAGTTTAGGCAAGCCCTTTTTTCGCTTGAGAGGCAGGAGATGGCAAATGAGAAGGAGAATTAGGTTTTTGGCAGGCCTGGCTATGCTGAGATGGCTAAAGATTTCTGTGTGGGAGTTCACTGTGCTCAACAAGAGCAGCAACATGCCAGGCCCATCTGTGCCATAGCTGCAACTGTTCAGAGTTCAGCACTGTAGTGAAAAAATTGATTTACACCTCCAGATTCCCAAGCAAGAGTTGACACAGCATGTGTGACTGCAAGTCCTGCAGTGTGTTACTACCAGGACTCAGTTGACCTCAGGTTGGAAGACGTTGCTCAGAGTAGAGCTGGTTTAAAACAGTGGTGGGTTTTAAGTGATGTGTCAGGTACAGCCTCTGCTCTTAAATATTTGGTAGGAGGTAGACAGAAACAGATGGTTGCGTGAGGAGGTGAGAGGCATACACATTGTTGACTTTTACAGTGGTCCAGTTCTCATCCTAAAGCGCATTAGATCTACACTTTCTTCCAAGCTCTGCTGCAGGCTTTCTCTGACACATAGGACAAGTAATTTTTAATGGGATTAAGGTAAAATGGGTCCCACTTTACTCTGCGTATGTTTAAAATAGACATCCTAAGCACAGTTAAGCTCAAAAGAGGGAGACCAGCGCTTTAGAGGGGTAGTCCATCTGACGTATTTTAAGTATGTCCTGCAATTTGAATACATTGAGATTTTGAGGTGCTTAGATAATTCCATACTTGAACATATATCTTGGACCATAACAACATGATGCTAATAGCCATCTTTATGTCCTTCCTTTACGACCTGTGCCTGTATGACTGTGGTAACTTTATTAGCAGAAGAATATGAGAATAGTCCTAGGATGGGAAGAAACACACAGCATACATTGCCATAAATATTAGAAGGTCTGATAGCAAAACAGTAATTAAATAGCTTGTCTACTTTCTTGTGGCTGTAGCTCCTTTATCACTCATTTCTGTCACTCCCTGGAGTTTGCTAGTGCTGAGCTGCCTTTCAGCAGAACAGGAAACTTCAGGTTAGCTGATACTCGAGTTGTGTGTATAATTCCCCGAGGTGCTGACAGCTCTGTGTACAATTAGTGGCAATGGCAGTGATCTTACTGGTGTTTCCTTTTTACCGCAGCCCTGCTGGGGAAGGGAGTCACTGCTGTTCAGAACACGGCTCATGGGCAGGCAGAGAGCATGGCAGAGCCGGCGAGGCTCGTGGGTGAAGAGCTGGCCGGGAGCATTTTGGCAAATGGCAGCCAGGAACATAAGTTCACCTGAGCTAGGTGTGTTAAAGTCTTGGAGGCAAAGTGTGGAGATACAGCAGGATTTTTAATATATATTTTTAATAGCAGAACTGGGTTTTGCGCTGCTTGAAATGTGAGTTTTCAACAGGGCTTATTAAATACATGTGAGCTTTTCCATGTGAATATGTAATCTAGGCCACTTGGGGTAAGTGTGGCTTTTTAGAATGCAACTCTGTTTAAAACAACCCAGCAGTGGTGCCAGTGGCTCGCAGGAGCTTCTGAGTTGAGATCTCCAGAGATATTTTAATTTTTTCAGCCCCTAGGAGAGGCAGTGGCAATATAAGCTACCCTTTTTCGAGTGCTTTGTGCTAACCAGGTTTCATCTGTTCTTTTTTTGCTGTGCAGAATGAAAGGCCCAGTACTGGAGATCAGGGTTAGCAGTGTGAAAGATTGGGTTCTAACCTCATTGCTGTACTTCACATAAAATGGCTATTCAGGAGAGGCAGCTGGACATATCTCAAGGAATAACATCCCAAGAAACCAAATTTCCCGAGGAAACAAAATACTGTCTCAGAGCTACCTACTTGGATGAGAGAAGAAAAATTTCTGTAGAAATTTTTTTAAAATACACTTTGTACTCACAGAGATTTTTTTCAGAGTAACCCTAGCCATTCTCTTGGTATGTTGCTTGCTTGTTCTAAAATCCTTCAGAGGACTCCTCCTTAAAATGCCCTGATGCAGTCCTGTGCAAGGCAGGAAAGTTTCTAATTTTGTGATACCAGTCATGAAATAACATCTTACTCAGTGGGCACGTAGAGTCAGTTAATACCTCTGCATGCAATTGCCTGCTTAATCTTAAAAAAAAAAAGGGGGGGGGAGGCAAAAACGCACCTATATATGTATTCTCTGCCTCAATGCATATTTGCTTGCGTGTGTATTTAGAGTTATGTATGTTTTTAAGCTAAGGAAAGTGCTTTCTGTTCTCTACCAGCCAAATTCCTGGTACTCTTTCAACCTTGTTTGATTAAAACAGCCTTTAACCTTTGCTTGAATACCTGTTTCTTAAAACAACCTATAATTCATCCCTGCAACAAGATTAGGAGAACTTGGGGTGTGACAAAGTTGACATGTAGCTGCCTGGAAACCTTGGGCGAAGGAGAAAGGAGGAAAGACAATTGAAACACAGTGAGTGTGAAGGCAGAAGTTGTGGGGCTGGAGTCTTGTCACAGGGCTGGCTGGGGAACTGTCACAAGTGATTTCCAGGCGTGTTGTTCATACTGAGACAATTCCATCTCTTTCTCACTTGTGTCAGCTTGCACCCAGAGACCTGCTGAAATTTCAGGCTTTTCTTCCTTTCCATGAGAGGAGTGAAGGAGGGCTTCGAGGGACCTTGTCGTCCTCTCTGCCTCCTGCTATAAATTCACTTGGACTGTCACCAGTTTGTTCCTCTCCCTCAACCAGTGTTCTCTCCATCCTCGCCTTGCCCCCTGCCTATATGCGCTTGTCACAGATTAGCAACATGTGCTCTTGACCTTGTTTTGTTTTTCCTCCTCTTCCCAGTGCCTATTATAGTTAGCGGTTAATTTGTGGACTGTCACTTTAACGCCAAATTGAAGTGCAACTTGTTGAGTGTTTTGGTTTGGAAAGACCATGAATGGCTCTGCCGTCAGTGCGGACTGCCTGGTACGAAGAAGTCAAAGGGAGCTTTTGATTTCTGTTTATTCAAATTCTCACTCATTGCTGCTTTAGTTTGATTTATTTGGTGGTTGGTTTTGTGGGATTTTTAGTTCTTCTCAGTGTTTATCACCAGGTTTCCTTTCGGGATGTTCTCTGCCCTGTGTGGGTGATGAGTTAGCACGGCACGACGTGTGGCTGCGTGATGTTGCTTTGTCTGTGTCAAGGCCAGCGATGGCAAAATGGTGTCACCGTGTGTCAGAGCCAGCAGCTTGTGCTGGTGTCAGTAGTGGGTGAATGGAGTGCTCCTGTTCACCCTGCTGCCACCTGTACCACAGGCTTAACAGGCCTTTGCGACAGCCAGGGACCTGCAACAGGCTGTAAAGGGAAGGGGAGAGCGAGGATGGGGTGGTATCACCCTTGCTGTCGAGTGCTGGCCGATTACGGCCTCATAGCATGGCTGTAGCAACAAAAGATGGAGCTCTCCTGAAGTTACTGCTGTGTTCTTTTTTAATTTGTTTTACAGCAGTGCATAGCGACTGATTCTAATGTGCATGCACACAAATATTAAGAAATCATTCTTCCCTTCAGTCACTTGCAATTTAAAATAAGCAAGGCAGGCAATCTGGAAGAGATGACTGGGAGTGAAAATGGAGCGAGGAAAGCTGACCAGACCAGTATATTGCACAAAAGATAGGGCAGAGCTGAGATCTGATATCTGCCTCCCTGGGGCTTTTACCTCATGATCATCCTTCCTCCTTCCATTTCCCTTTCCTCTGAAATAAAGATTAATTGTGCATTGAAATCGTAACAAGAATTCGCAGCGGTAAGAATCTGGTAAACGGAAGGGGAAAAAATCCTCAAGGAAATTAGCAGTCCACGAGCATTGTCTGTTCCCTAGATAAAAATTACTAGGAACTTCCTAGCCAGGGAACGTTTTCCCTTGCTTTTCTCTGCAGCTTGCATTATCCTTAGCTAAGCATATTGTAGCATGCTTGTCTCCAAGCCCATGCTCTCGTCGCAGAAATCCCAACCCTGCTGAAATCTGTTGCAGGGTGGAGATTCCGTTTACCCCTTGCGCTTTAATGCCTGATCTTCACTCTTAATGAATGCGGAAAATACCTGCTTGTTCTCCACTTAGCAAATAGGTAAAGGCAACCACTGTAGCTTTCCTTCACCCTAATCTGCTTTTTCTTTTTCTGGCTTGTGACAGAGATCACCTGTGACAGAGAAGAGAATGCGTCAGAAAATGGTTTCTGAAACAGGTTGTGCAATGTAAGGATAGGAGATGAAGTGTGAAACAGACAGTTGACTGCAGCAAAAGAGATCTGAGGCAGGCATTAGGAACAACTTTCCACCTGTTTTGAGAGCTGGAGAGTTGTGCGATCTCTGGTGAGAAATTTTTAAACAAGTCAAACAGTCATGTGTCAGTTGGTTGTGCTGCGGGGTGAGGAATAAACTGGAGGTTTCTACAGGTGTTTTTTCTAGCCCCGTTTTCATATATCATTGGTACTTCTTTCAAAAGCATATTTCTCATCTGGCCTGGAGGTGAAGAAAGATTACTGAGTGTTTACTCCTCCTCCACAAAGTTTCCACCAGTGGAATTTGGAGGGTAGTAGGCACAGTGGTGAATCCAAGCCCATGTGTTCAGGAGATTTTGTTTTCCCTTTCATTCAGTCCAGGAAGCGCGTTCTCTGTGGTAGTCTGAAGTCTAGGCGAAGCTGGAGCTTACCTCTGTGCTTGCTAGCAAAACGCTTGATTCAGGGTAGCTGTTTCTGGAGAGGTGGAAAGAAAAGAAGCAGGAAGAGGCAGAAACCTTGTGTTTAGAGGACGGTGGAAAGCTGTGCACGATTGTTGACTGCTCCTTCAGATAGCCTCCTTCTGCCAGACATGCTTGTGACACTAATCCCAATAATTAAAGTACTTTCTATCCCTTCGATGTATATAATTGGGCATGGTGAATGAGCTTCATGTCTACCACCCCTTCTATTTTCTCAGTGCCTCTTGGCCTTTTTATGTCTCTTCTGCATTGCGTCAGTGCCTCCTGGCAAATTCTGTCTGTGTCTGTCTTTCAGATAGAGCCAAGTGTGCGTCTGGCCTTGAGAAATAATCATAAATTTTGTTCTGTCAGGAGGAGAGGCTGGGACAAGCCAGTTGAGATTTGAACCTGTAGTTCAAGGTGTTTTAGGGATTTCGTATCACTTAACTGGTCCCCTCCAGGCATCACTTGTGTCTGACAAGTAAATCAGACTGGAGGAATAAGTGGAACAGATTGCTCGGTGCTCCAGAAGGCTATGAGGCAAACCTGTGTCTTTAAAGAGTACCTTCTAATAAATGTTATCTGCAGAGAAATACGCCAGCCCCTACATAAGTAGTTAATGTTACTGCGTCAGTGTTGGCTTATAAAACAACTTTATCACCTCTGTGACAATAATGATTAACAAGCTCATTTACAAGGGTGGGGTCACAAAGCCATTTGGCAAATTTAGCTTGTCTCCCAGTGGCAGTGATACACAACCTGCGTTTTACACTATTTTCACTACTTTACCTGGAATATGAAACCCTGGTGGTGGGGCTCTTAAGCAGAGCAGTAGGAACAGATACTCCTCTATGAGGATAATAACCAGAGTTTCCTCCCGTGCTTCTGGTACGTGAGGAAATTATGGGTCCAGGTCTGAGGATTCAGGAGAGCTGGGAGCATTTCTAGCTCCCTTCTCCATGTTTATTCCCTGATCACTTAGCCACGGTGAAGTGGCGGTGTTCCTAGAGACACTGTTATACGGTGCCTGTGGTTGGTGGCTGTCCCTTGGGTCAGAGCTGGCAGAATATACAGATTTCTCTTCCTTCTCTTACATTCTGGATAGCTTCTGTTAAAATATCCTTCGGCTGTTGATTTTCTGTTATCTTGGATCTTAATATAAGAAAAGCTTTTTTCTTTTTTTTCTTAACTGCTTCTGATTTTACTTTCACTATAATACGTTGGAAATTACTCAGACTAGCAAATTTAATCTAACAGTTATTTTAATCCAGAAACCCTTGATGTGGTTTAACAGACCATGACACTTTTCAGAATTTGGACTCCTTAACCTCAGCAGTTCCTCGCATCAAGCAGAACAGTGCATCTGAAAGCTCAGCAAGCTATATTCCCTTTACCACCTGTCTTGACAGTCCTCATGTAGGTGATCAAAGGTATTTATGATCTCCATGTTGTGTAAACATCTGCTGCACTTTTAGAAGTTGGTAAAAATGCAGACAGGGTAGGAGATTTAATGACCCTCACTCACAATTCGCATCCCTGCCGGGATGGAAGTCTTATTCCTTACCTTTTACTTTTCATCTGGCATTGCAGACAGGAGCCCTGCCCTCAAAACAAACACTCACTGCCCTGAGAAATGTCTGAAAACTGTACTGTTTTTTATCTCCTGTCCAGAAAGTTCATCATGTCTGATAGATTTCAGTGTTGATTTATGTGGCCATGATGCAAAGGTTAGGTGTTTCTGTGGGCCTGGTTTAATAGGCGGGCGGAAGGCTATGGAGGCGTTACTTGAAGCAATAGTGCATTACAGCTGACTCATTTTTCCTTCTGTTTCTGCACATTCCCCTTCTAGTTCCCCCTAAAGCGCTTGTAATATTACCTCTTGGGGAATGACACGGTCTGAGTTTGGCGGGGACTTCCAGCTTACCTTGTCTAATCAGTATTTGATTATTTTTCAGTGACACCCAGTCAGAGGCTTCCATTCTGTCTTTTCTAATTTGAACCATGGTCAGGGACTGGAACAAACTCTTAACTAATTTTGTATTACCGTTTTTTTGTGCCTTTTTTTTTGGTCTTGTCCTGTTTTCCAAACAGAAAGTTATTACAAGCCATGAGTTCAGCTTATCATCTGTCTGGGCTAGAACTCTCAACAGAGACGAGAAGTTCTGCCACTGTTACCTTGGCCACTTTTGTAGTTTGGTTTTTAATATGAAAACACATATATTGCAACACTGTGCTTGCTGCATTGTTCTCCCGTGGGACTAGTTTGTGCAACCCTCCTTCACGCTGGTAAGTGTGTTCTCATGCAAGGAGTCGTTGTTGACTGAAAAGGGAAGACAAAGTGACTTGACTTCTCTCTGCTGTGTGTAATGGGCTGGGGTTTTGGACCCCCTGTACTGTGCTGCGTGGGAGGAGGAGATTTAGGGGCAAGGCTGCGGTTGGGGAGTGGGGTCCTTCGGAGGTGGTCTCCTACCAGCATTGTGCTCAGTCCGGAGAGCTCGGGTGAGGGATGGGGTCAGGACAGAGCTGTAGCTCGATGTGTGTTGGAGTTGAGGGGACTGCATCTCCTCCGGTGCAGGGCAGCGTTGTGGGCGCAGAAATGTTGTGAAGGTAGGGCACAGGGATACCGGTGAGAGTCCCCTGGGCAACACGTGCTGCTCCTGGACGTTGTCTGTGGGCAACAGCCCTGTTGTGTGCATAGTGGACCACTGGGGAGGATTTCTCTGCCTCTGGAGGATGCTGCGGTCTGTGGCCTTTCTAGTTCTTGTTCTCTGGAGACAGCTGGCTGCCAACTTGTTTCTGAAAACATCACCTTGATAGCACAAGGGAACTATAAGTGACTTCCAGTCTTTGGATAGAAGGATCAGGAAACCTCTGGGGGCCAGCAGCCCTCCTGACAAGTAGTTAAACTTTGACTGATCACACATTGCCTGCATGATCATATTAATGTGATGTATCCAAAGGGATTTCAACTTGCACCATAACCCTTGCTGCCTTTCATCTTCTCCGTCTTCCTGCTGATTCAGGAAAAACATAACCCGGTGCATGTGCGTTGTGTCTTCCTGCCGCCCAAGGCTCTCGCAGCCGTTGCTAACATTGGCTTGTCTGCTAGCGTTCGGCAGTCGCCGTAGTTCCCTCCCACCTCACTCGTACAGAGCATAATTGTTTCTTTGCATGTATGCTGCTACCCAACTGAACAGTAGCACAAAGATATACAGAGAACAAAGTTTGATTTACCTTTATTCGTAACTTTGGCTTGTATGAAAAGCCTCTGTTCTAGAAATCATCTAAAATAATTGTGCGAACACCCCTTTGGCATGTGTTCAGATACTGCATACCCCTTTAGTTTCTCCCACTGCTGCAGATGAGTCTCTGCCTCCCCCTCTTGCTTGCCAGTACCACCTCGGCTTTCCTGAGCTGGGTGCAGGAGGCTGGGCAGCAGGGCAGGTTGCTGCTTCTGCTGGCTCTCCTGACTTCTCTCCCCTCCCCAGCAACCCTGGCACCTGCAGCCGTGCTCTGGCCGGAGGGATGCTCTCTGCAGTGTGGGCAGGGAGTCTGTCCAGGAGGGTCCTCCAGAACACAGCTTGTCTCATTCAGGGTGTGGGATATGTGGCAGTTAGTGTAAAAAGCAATGTCCGTTTTGTTGGTTTAAATTATAAGTGCTTCGAGGGCAGGGCCTGTCTTTTATTGGGTGTACATGTGGGTGTGTATTTTTATACAATTCTTCATGCGAAACACGCAGTTAGGAGCTGCAGTATGCAAAGCCATGTCTTTCTGTCCTGTGGTAGCTTAGAGAAGTGTTTTTCCAGTCCACAGAGGTGGACGCTGATTCTGATCTGAACACTGGGACTCTTGAGAGACACAACTTGCTTTCGGCCTCCGAACACAAGTATTTTCCTCCCGCTGTCACCAGGCAGTGTACCCCAGCATATTCCAGGTGCAGCAGTGGTAAGCTAACTGTAAGACCATGGCCCCATGTCCAGAATCCTTTTGGAATGGGTTCCTTGACCAGTTTAGGAAGAGAAAGCTGCATTGCACCCTCCATCAGTTGATGACCAGGATGCCAATCACCTTTCACCCTTAATTTTGGAAAACAAAACAATTGCTTGCACTACAGAAAATTTGGATTAGCAAACAGACCTTGCTCTTCATGTGTGCTGTAGGTAGAAGAGAATCTGAACTCAGCAAAATTTTCATTTGTTTTAAGCTTTATGCTTTTTTTAAGCAGCAGGAATATTTTTTAAGCCTTTGTAGGTGCACCTCGAGGCTGTATTATGTTACAGGGATAAGTCAACGGTGAAATTTTTGGTTTCTGTTCCTTTGGCATACTCTTAACTTAGTCAATTTTGTGCTAAATTTCTGTATTTCTTAGGAAATGTGATGGGCTGTTCTGCGGCTCGTAGTGTGTGATTTCACATTTTTTTCTATTTTGTGCTCGGTTAGACTGCATGGGGGCTGTAGAGCCTTTGTCACTGAAAGGCTTTAGTCGCAGATACAGCTGTAAAGAATGACATTGATGTTACTGGCTCTGCCAAGACTGCCTCTTGAAGTCTTCGCCCCCACCGTGATTTTCCTGATATCTGGATAACGCATTACATTTGTTTAACACACTTCTATTCTTTAATCGCTTATGTTCCCTTGAAACTCAAGATCAGATTCCATCGTCAACTGGGAGAACGTCTTGGGACTCTGCCACCGTGGTTCTGGGATGTCTAAACTGACCGACCCTGGGACGCCGGCTGTCACAAGAGAGTGCTTAGTCACAGGAGAAGTTTTGATGCCTTTGATTGCATGTCCTGTGCTCCTTTTCCCAAGCCATAAAACACTCACTGGGGAAGTGTTACCATGAAACTCCTCTTGGGGACAGAAAGTAGAAGTCTTCCTTTTTGCTTCCCAGGGTAAATGGAGATGAGGATTTTGTTCTTACAGGTACAAACACGAATGAGAGAAGGCTGCGAGGAAAAGTCATATCCTGTGCAAAGCCCTGAGGTCTCTGATGAAACAAAATGACACAAAATTTACAGATGCTAAAAATAGTGATAACATCAGTTTGATGTTGCATTTTGTCTTCCTCCTATAATACAGTAAAATGGCCTGTAATTCACATTGCAAAATTGCATGCATGGCTCTTTGAAGATATCATCTTCATTGTATGTCTGCAGTGGCCAGAGTTACAAGCCAACCCACTACAGTGTTACCACGAGCCATACAAATAAATAAATAAAAAGGGACAAATAACACCAGCTCCTCTGGGGCAGCTGCCCGCTCTCAATCTGTCTTGCTTAGGTTGCGAGCTCTTCAGCATAGGAAACCTTTTGTGCCTTGTACAGACTTAAATTCACCCCTGGTGCTTAGGAAGGCAATAGATTATGTTAATTTTCTTTATTACATTATATAAAATGTGATTGTAATTCAGAGATTTAACTTTTAAGTCCTTGCTGACAGTGACATTAGTACAGACTTAGTTTGTTTGCAGCTCTGTCTTCAGCCTGGCATTTTAAGATGAGATCTTGTGGCCTGTCAGAGGTGGTTGCTGTAGCATGAAAATGCTTTGGAAAATATGTGTGTACTGTGGTTTATTTTTTTTCTTTGTATGCATATTTCATCTATTAATGCTAAATGGCTTTTTGGAGGGTAACTGTAGCCATGTCACTAACCGGATGGCTTCGCTGCTCCTTTTCTCCTGGTTATTGAATCAGCTTTCATGTCTTTCCCCGACTCCCAAGTTGTTTGGCTTTCAGGCTCTCTGTAACTCTGGAGTCTGCAAGCAAAAAATTTTTTCCTTTAAAATGAAAAACAAAACCCAGCCTAGAGGAGCTAAGCTAACTTCTGACCATCTGTTAGAAGGTTAGTAGTATCATTACCTTGAACTATGGCTTCATTTTTCTGTTTCATGCAGCAGCTTCTCTGCATTGTTTATATTCTGGTTGAAGGGGATCTTCCTACACCAGGATGCAATAGGAACGTCATTTTTCCTCTAACATGAGCAGATGTCCTATCTGCAGTACTAGCAATAACATTGTCGCTTCCTGTTGTTGCAGATGTTGTTAGCAGGCTACAGCTGAAAGCAAAGAGGAGGCACATTTCAGCCCGTGCCATTCAATGCCAACAACATCAGTGCTACCTGTGCACCAACTCTTCCACATGTGCGCTTTAACAGTGGCTGTCTCGGCTAATGGGCAGGAAGTTGCCCTGGAACACAAATTTATTTTCTTTCTACTTTATGTAGGGGAGGAATGCTTCCAAAATCTCTGTTGTTCTTCTCTGCCTTGACCTTTGCTTTCTCTAGATTCGTTTACACTAAACCCCAATTACAGGTAGGGTGTTGCTACGTTGAGGGAAGGGTTGCCTGAACTGAATCTGGCGCACATTTAACTGTAAATCTCTCCACTCCTAGGTTTGAGGGTACAGCTCTGTGCAAGCTTTCAGTCAGCAATTATTGCATTCTTTTTTTATAGGAGGTCACTATCAAATCCTGCGATCAAATCCATTTCTGTCGCTAATCTGGCAGGCTGCCATTCAGACCACAGGAAGCCCAGGGGAGAAGAATATACACTTAGGGCCTTATTCCACCTTCATTATTCCTTACACTAGCAGAATTCCTTAAAGCCTCTGGAAGTTTGGTCTGAATGGGAAGTATTTTGCCTGAATAGCACCCCTGATTGAGGCATTGTCACGAAGTCACAAATTCAGATGAGTGTTGTGGCTAGCAGTTTAATCTATGCTGCATGGACTTTTTTTCACAGCAACACAGGGAGGGCTAATCACTTGTAATGGTCTAGCAGGATTGTCTGGTAGTGAGGGACTTCTTGATTTCAGAGCCGGACACTGAAGGAAAAAACCCACAGTTCCTATTCAAGAGTTTTCTGAGAATTTATTCATTTTGACAGTGAGGGGAATATTGTATTTTAATGGTTGTTGATAGGAAACACAACCGTAGTAAAGGAGGAAAGTCAGGGTTCCATTCACAAAAAATATGCAAAAACCTTGTACTTTGGAGGAAAAGGAACAAAGAGAAAACTGTGATTTGTGCATAAAAAATAACAAGAAATTAAAATCATAAATGTAGGGCAGTATCCATAGCTGTCAGTTAGACGATAATATCGGAGTCTGAAACTCTTTTCCTATCTACGTTTTTGTGCCTTGGTATATGAATGCATTGTTGTACTTAAAATGACTGCTAATCTTGTATGTTATTGCTGTCTAGAGACTTAGGGAGAGATAATAACTTTGGTTTTGTGTTTAGATCGTTGTCGGTTCATTGGCTACGGTTATCACTTGTGATTTCATGGCACTATAATTGTTGGGAAGTGACTTTGCTGTTGTTTCAACCAGCAGCACTTAGCTGCATTTCTGGATTAATAAATATTCTCTCAGTCCTTCAGGGAGTTCTAGTCGTTTTTTGGGTGTTCTTTCAATGTTGTCTACTCCTCGTTTCAGGTTATCGAAGGCAAGCTGGCTCCTTTCTTGGGGAAGGTGATCAAGTTTGCCACCTCTCATGTGTACAGCTGCAGCCTTTGTAGTCAGAAGGGTTTCATCTGTGAGATCTGCAACAATGGAGAAATCCTTTACCCCTTTGAGGACATTTCTACAAGCAGGTACTGTAATGTCAGTCATACGTTTGACTCAAACCATATCCTTGCGGATTCTCAGCCTCGTGACCTCTTATTTAGATAACTAGGGACTGGATCCCACTAATGCACATTTCTGGACAGCTACACTAGATTACTGGTCCATGGGGGCCACCACGAGCAGACTTGGAAGTAGATGGGAAGAGCTACTTCCTGTAATTCTCTAAGTCCTGTAAGTCTCAGAACAGCTGTTCAAAAAGGGAAGAGTCCCCCATAGCATCATACAGTGTGATTTATCCAAAACTCTTCTGAGTTTCCAAAGTGTCCTGAAAAGCCAAATGGATTTTCTGGAGTGATCACAGACATCTTTCTGGTATCTAATGTCACTGGGCCCATGATGTATTTGGATTATTCAAAACAATAACCCATCTATTCTGAAGTGTTTTCCCTGTGAAATGTTACGGGTGATTCTCTGCTTTCTATATGCATACTCCTCTGTGCCTACGAATACAAGATTTTTTTATTTAAATGACTTTGCTATTCTCAGGTGGCTACAAAATAAGTATAAGCATATGCCAGTCCTAAGCTAAACAAAAGAACCTTTATTTCTCATTATATGGAGTATTGGATGCCAGATCAGGGACAGGAGTTGCATATAATGGAAAACCTAGAAGCGAAATGCAGGAAACCAGAGCAGACTTTGCAACACAGCAGTGCTACTAATCTTTTTCAAAAATGCCTTGGATTTTGAATAAAGGAGAGTTTTAATTTTTTTTTTTAACTCAACAGAAGGACAGTATATCTGACAGCACAGCATTCCTCCTTAGATAAGTACTTTTCTGGCTGGTTCAAATACAATAATTTTAATTTGTTCTTCAAAGTGTTCCACTGAAGGGAAGAAAAATGGAAGAGCCACCTTTGGAAACAATCAGGACCAGCCTGTTAAAAGGGCTTCGTTAAGAATCCAGTTTCCCTGCGTGCACAAAGATGTTAAATTGCAAGTAACCAAGGACTACTCTTTGGGATTTTCAGCCTGACCTGAGTTTCAAAGACTGTTTGCACATTCTTTTTCCAAACTCTCATTCTAAAATGCATTGACAAAGCAGTGGATATAGAGCTCAGCTGCATACCTTGTTTAGCTTATGAACGGTTTTCAAGAAAGAATGTATCTAGGGTGCATGGTGAGATAGGCTGAGTTAAAAAGAGACTAAGATGATATAAAACATAAGATGTCTATTGAGACTGTATAAGAGGCGATTTGAAGATAGTCCCGAAAGATTGATGAGAACGTGTAACAGCATTTGGGAAGACAAGTTTATTTGAAGTGTCTGTGCATTTGATTTGTCTGGGGGATTTTTGGTCACAAAAACATTGTTGGGTGTATACTGTTCCCCCACCCTTCAGCTGAGATCAAACATACCTTGCAATTACAGAGTTTAAAACCTTCTGGAATCAAATAGTATTTGTCAGCAGTTCAGTGAAAGCCAAAAGAAGCTGCATCAGCTCCTGTTTTCATGTGAATTAGAAGCCAGAAAAGGACTTTTGTTCATGTTTCACACTTGCAGTTGTGGTTGATGTCACGCCAAAGACAGCGGTCTTTGTTAATGATTTTAATTAAAACACAATCAGCATGAAGGGTTCTCCAATATTTCTCTTTCATATTTTGTCAGAGGTCGTTCTGCTTACTCCTTTTGTATTCCTTATCGCTAAACCTTGCTTTTACCCACAGCATTTTCTGTTTCCCTTCCTAGTTAGTTTTCCCACCTCATTCCTGCTCCCGTGTGTGCATGCACGCCTGTGAAACTAACCGGGTTATTTCGGTTCCATATTTTTGCCCTTTTCCACCTTCAGGCAGTCATGCCACCAGGAGGCAAGTCATGCCAACAGAGGAGATTGTGTGTTTTACTGCGTGGCTCCATCAGCTGCACAGCAATGAGGGAGAAGGACTGGTAGAGGGGTTTTGTGTTTGTTTCCATCTCTTACAGATGAGAGAGATTTCTGAGGTAGGTGTGCTGACCACTACAATGACAGGTGTGAGGTGAGGAGGCTGGCTAGAAATTGGTAGATGTAGAGTAACCTGTGGCAGATGGAATGGCAAGTCACAAAAGGTTCATGTGAAGACTTGCAATTACACCTGAAATTTCTGGTGACGTGTTCAGCTTTCCATGTTAGTTAAGTGTCATACAGAGCTATGAGTAAACAGTTAGCTCAGATTTGTGATTTAGTTGTACTATTCTGAGTCCACAATGGCAGTGAGAATTGACTGTGATTCCCTTTCCCTTTCTCCATTCTGGTTTTCCGGCATTGCTGTCTGCTGCATAGTGTTCACGTTTTGTACTCAGTGCTAGGCTGCCAAGCACCCTGGCTGTAGCTGCTGAGTTAAGGGGGGAAGAGCAGCTGAGCTCTGAAGACCACCTTTTTCCTTCTTGCTTTCGAATGTCGCTCATTCACTTTTGAGCATGCTGCTAATTCTACCAGCGAACTGGGCTGTTAGGTTAGAAATATTCAGAAGTGGGTGCGTGACAGCTTTTGCAAACTTCACCTCTCTGTTCAGTGTTTGAAAAGTGAAGTCTGTGTGTGTGTGTAAGTGTTGAGCTGGCATGTGTTTTTCTGGCTATCTCCCTGACCTTTCTTGCTCTCTGGAGAGAAGAGTGACAGCAGTCAGAGAGGCAATTACAATTCTAAGGTGGTTCTCAGCTGGCTGTTACCTTTCCATCTTCGTGGTCTCTTAGGTCAGCTTTGAGGTGGAGAGATTGTTTCTCTCCAAAATATTCTCAGCAGTTTCTGGAGCAGTCTTCAGTAGGAATTTGTGAAGGATGGGTCTTCTTTAGATAGATACAGCAGAGAGAAAAGAAGGGCCCCTCTTGAGGGCTGGAGTTTCTCTTTGGTCAGGTTATTTGCTTGAGAGTCATTTTTGTCAGTCCTTGAGCAAACAGAGTGAATACCTGGGTTATGGGCTCCTCAGGGTTTGAATACACATATATTACATACCCTTCTCTCACTAATCAGCATGACACATTCCTTTGTTGGCAAACGGTTCCAAAACAAACACAATCAGTTCACTTAATTAGCAGGTCTGTGGGCCGTGCTTGGCAGGCTCTTTACATCCTGCTCAACAATACAGCGCAACAGTTTGCTGCCTTGAATGTAAGGGTGGGCTCACAAAGTCATAAGCTTTCTAATGATATTTCCTTTCTGTGGCTTTTCTTGGGAGGTGGCCATTGTGCACAGAGCTTAATGAAAGCCCTAATTCAGTAGTTAAACAGTTTCTTAAAATTCATCCCATCCTTTTGGATGCCTCTTCCAGTCAGTTTGATTTCTCTGTCCCCCATTTTTCCTCTTTTCCTTCTTACCCAACAGTTCATCAGGCTTCTTTCTAAATGTCACAATTTCAGCATCTTTTTGAAGGCCTTTAAATAATGAGAACTATATTTAAAGCCTCCTGAGTTAATTACACGTTTCATGGAGCGAATTGCCAGCTAATGTAAACTCTCACAGCTCTGCTTTTTCTGGAGCTCTGGCAGCTTAACCTAAGCATCTACCTCCTGTTTTTATTTCTTTGACTAAATTTGCCCCAGGCTTAAATTTAGCAAATAAACGTATAAAATTATCCTATTATATCACTAATTTTATTTTTACAAGTGTTGTGAAATGAGTTTAAATATCTCTGGTTATATATTGGCTTGTTAGAGCTATCCTTGCCCATTTCTTAGCAGCCAGGCACTGCCCCTCAAGTTGTTCTGATATTGCTTATTCTTAATTAACACAGTAAAAAAATTTTGTTTCTTTCTCCTAAAATTAAAAAAAAAAGCAGAAATGAAAACAAAATGCCTGTGTAGTTGTACTGTTGTCTATAACATGTGGCTGTATTTGTTTTATAACCTAGAGCAATTTTTAACAAGTTTTAAATCTTAAGGAATACTGAGAAGAATATCATTGGAACAAGAATAGAAAAAATCATTAAAAAGGCTTTTCTGTCCAATTAGATAATTAAGTAATTATAGTTAAGATTATATGCTGTCCAGTTAATAACGTTCAGGCTTGCCTGTATGTCAGCATCCTAGTGACTACTTTCACAGGCAATTTGTTGTGTTTTGCTTGTAAAGCTACTCGCTTGGTTAGGAAATACTTAGTCAATTCCTTGCCTTTTATGCGGTGACTATAGATGTATGTGAACCATGGAGAGTTGCTCTTCTGTGTTTGTATTAATTTATCAAGGCTAAACTGTTTTCACTTTGCAAAGTTATTTAGTTCTGCAGATCAGCTAAGACATATAGACCTTTTAAGATACAAACCAGAAGACTCAAGTTTAAAATAGACGTGCCACAGAACAGGCTTGACTATATCAACCAGCTTGGATGCCTCTATAATCTTTGGCCACCATCCTGATAAGACCTATGAATGTACTTTACGCATAGTGAGAAGTCTCACTAAAGGCTCTGAAGCTGTGCTTAGCTTTACGTGCATGCCAAAGTCTTTGCAACATTATGGCTCACTGTGCTATGGATGCTGTGTCACTGGACAAAACCAGATTTGAAGTAATTGGGAGAATGATAAAGATAGGTATTAGGTGGAGAGACTGAAATACATAGTATAGAGCATTTCCAGGAAATACCTTGGCACAAGTCAAAGGCATCGCTCAAAGTACGTTATTTTCCCTCTTGCTTTGATTAGTTTGTTCTATGCTAGGCAGCCTTTCCCCAAGTGCAGTTCCCCTGAGCTGTGCTAGTGGTTTAGTACCTAATTTTTGAAAGAGCTTAGCTTATCCGATGTTGATAGTTGGTTCAAAGCACCCTGAAGTGATCTGCTGAGCACTGTGTTTAAAGAAGCTTAGGCACCTAAGTAGAAGCTAAATTCTCTTGATAATTTAATTTCACCTGAACCTGTCAAAATCTTCTGGCCCAAATCTTCTGATTTTTGTCTGTGCAGGCTGGTGCAGTTGTGCTATTTGTGTTATCTAGAATACATAAGAAGAAAGAGATAAAATATACCGGCTTTTTAATCAAACATTGTATTTTGGAACTGGATTAGCTTTAGAGATTGGTTTTACCTGCCTCATGTCAGAGTGGTGTTAACTGGGATGTTCAGCGTAAAGGCAGATACTTATTTCATGTAGGAAGATCTCTGCAGTGCTGCCTTGTGCTCTTCCCCGCTGCTTGTACATGGCAGCCATCTCGCTTCCAGTTTCTATTTTGTGGCTTCGCTCCTGTGCCATCTTCCCTCTAGTTATTTCCCACTTGCCAGTCAAGACCTTTTAATTATTCCTCCTCCTTCTTCATGCAATTTCCCCTTTTAAGATAGACTTCTCCATCTCCCAAATGTGATTCCTTGTAGTCCAGACAACAGCTTTTCAGTTACTTTTTAGGGCATGAAAGCCAACACTGCCAACACTTAAGTGCTCAGAAATTCTAAGATTACCTTAAGAATCTTGTTGTTTATATACTTACTTTTTTTTTTTCTGTTCCTTTTTTCCATCTTGGGTCTGGGTAGGCATGACTTCAGCATTATGGCAGACCTACAAAGTCCAGGTGCCTTTGCCTTTCTCTTTTACTAAAAGCAAAAATCCTGGCTTAATCACAGGATTCCAAGACTTGAGACTTACAGAAAAGCTCAAAATAGTAGGGTCATGCAGTCAAATTATGATGGTTGAGGGGCAGTATGTTAATACTACTGTTAATAGTGTTGCCTGACTCTTTGCTTTTAGGTCTTCAGCCACCACTTTGTGAATACAATTCATTTCCCCTTTCCAGAGTGACTTAGCTGCACTGACTAAAGTGTGATCACATCAGTTTCAGCTGAAGTGTTTTAATACTTATTTTAGGGTCCCTTTACTGATTTCTTGTGAACCGCTGTGTACAGGCCGCATTACTTGGCTTAAGACTTCTGAACTTAGACGACTCACAAAGTGCTGTGCTGAGGTGGACAGTCAGTCCTTAGTTCTCCTGCTGGATGTAAGTATGAAAAGATCTGTAGGTAGGCGTAGCATAAATCCTTGCAGCCAGAGCTGAGGAGGAGTCAAGGACACACTTCCCTCCTTAATCAGGAGCGACAGAGCTCTGCGGAGAGGGATCTGGAAGCTGCAGGATCCCTTTGCTTCTGCTTGACCCTGGTGCTGTGCTCCGTAAGCACAAGTAAGTCAGCCTGTGTACGCAAGTGTCATGGGAGGATAGCAAGTGGTTAAATCAAGCTGTTCTTCTTGTTCAGCCCCAGCCTGTAACAAATTGTTCTGTGAGCACCCAAAATGAAGGCGTGCTCTGCGATTTCTCTGGGTCTAGCAATGGAGGAGTTGATACTGAGGTTCCCCCCGGCCGATGAAGCACTGGCAGTTTTCTCTTGCCTCCAGTGAGCTGCCTGCTTTCCCTCTCTTTTGTGAGGCTTGAATATCTCTGACCACTTTGCACAACTGTTGGATGCAGTTGACCTTGGCAGTGGGTGCTGGTATGACCCAACAAGGGGGGAGAGGCATCCAGTGGCAAGCCCTGGGCGGCAGAGCCAGGGTAGGGGCTTATTCATTCATCCTCCCGCTGTGCCCAGGGCAGTTCTTCACACGGGGTTAAAGGGACAAGACGCTGGTCTGGCAGTTTTCCTGCAGGGACACCAGGCAGCATGTTGTTCAGCCATCCTGAGGTGGCATTACTAGAGCAACGGTGGTGGTGTTGGTCCCAGATGCCACGTCAGGCTGTGTGTGGGCTTGGTCCCTGTGGCTGTTCCAGGAGCACAAACCACAGGCACTCTCCTTCGTGAGTCCCATCAGTGCAAGCTGGTGGTTGCTGTACGCTCCTTGCTAGCTGCCACCTGTAACCAGCTCACCCCTCTGCATCGGTTCCCCCAGCACCCAAGCTGGGCTGATGGTTCGCAGTTACGGTTATTTCTGCTGTTCCTGTACCCTCCAGGGCCAGCCCAGGACCTAGCCATGCCATCGTAAATGAGGAGTATCTTCAAGCTCTGCTGGCGTATCAAGGGGTAACCCCTGTCTCATGAGCAGGTGTATGGAAAGGAAAGCTATGATTATGCTTTGAATCACCGCTGGCTCCCTGAACGCTGAATTAATTTGGAGTGAATTTCAGTCATGTAACAATTTGAGGGGCTGGGTAGTGGGCTCTGCTCTGGTTTTGTTCAGCCTGGTTTTTTTCCTCTTCAGAGGCAAATTTTTCAAGAGCAAGTCTGAAGTATTAACAGTTTTTAAGTATGGTATTTAACAAAAAATCTGTGTCTAGAAAAGGCAGTAAAGGTGTCATAGAAGGCGTTATCCTACCAAACTCCTTATAGGGACAAATCAATGTCATATTAGTGCCAACTTTCTTCCATTCATTTACTACATGAGCGTCCCTCCCTAGGCAGGCTCCTCGCGTTGGTTCCTAGGCAACTGTAATAATATTGCTGCACGTGCGTGTCAGGCATTGACTGCCTTTGGGGCTTTTTTTGTGTTGTAAGTGAACACAGACGAGTCCGTTTTCTTTTTCTTTGTGTTCTGCTTAAGTCTCTGAGAGTTTTGAAGGGCGCATCTGTGATATTCACATCTGAGCAATTCAGAAATGCTTGCAGACAGGCACATGCGCGTAGCGTGGGATGGTGGTCACGCTGGAATCCCTAGGCAAGGCTTACTTCAGCTACTGTGGTTTGCCCTTTGGGGTTTTTCATAGCCAAGTTACAGGTGGCTTAGTATTTCGGGTGCTTGGTGACTGTATAGTATCGTCTAAAGAAAATGTAATGAACAACCCCGTTTTATCTTGTTTTTACTCTGCATGGAGGGAAAGAAAGAAAACCGAAGAGTTCTAGTCAGTGAAGGGTTCAGCCCTGAATCAAATCCTGACTGAAATTCCTTTCAAGGGATTACTCACTTGAGTGAATGTGTACAAGGTCTGGCGTAGAGGAAGTGGGGGTTTTAAATGACAAAATGGAAGTTAATGTATAAAATTACAAGTGAAAGGGTGGCGGGTGAATATGGCACTGCACTGAGACAGTGGAGCTCTTTGCCCGTCTCAGGTCTTCTAAGAGCTCCTGGCTGACCTTGAGCAAGTCAGTTCACCTCTTGAAAAGGTGGGAAGCATGGTATATCTGTCACCCCACTGTTCATTCATTTCAGGGACAAGCAGCATAACCGTGAGCTGCTTTGATTCCCCATTTGGTGTTTGGAAGCTAGACAGGTACAGCCCATGTGCGTGGTACTGAAGCTGTTCTAATAAACCTTGCTTGCGAGTCCCAGCAGCTTCATCCCAGCACGGTCAGTCTGCCGACCTGTAAGGTTTCTAGGAGACAAATAAAACTGTCTTTCAGATGATGTCCTAGGCCACCAGCTGATCATCCTTTTGTCTGCTTAAGTTGCAAGGTCTTTGAGGCCTCTTTGTGTTGCACCCGTCCTCTTTGGGCACCTGATCTTACCCGTGGGCACCTAAGGGGTGGTGGAGTACAGAGGGGATAGACGAGTATCATCAATTGGCTTTGCAGAATCTAGAATTACTTGAGCCATAAGCCTGTGAAATACATGTAGGAAGCATGAAAACAATTTGCCAGAATTTACAATTTCCCAAATATTGATATATATATATATATCAATATATGTTTCAAATGCCCAGACTTAATGAGAGATACTAACATTGGCATTTCCTCAGCATACGAGGAATGATTTTAAGCTTTTAATGTGGAAAGGCTT
>VZSC01003113.1:230528-257380 GCA_013398225.1 Steatornis caripensis | reverse complement strand
TTTTTTTTTTTTTTTGTAACTAGTAATGATAATATTAGATGTCAGGATTAAATAAAAAGCAATGTGTTTGTAATATTCTACTAAGGAATAATATTTTGGTGGGGTTTTTGGTGTCACTGGAAAATCTATCGCCATGAGATTAGGAACAGTCAACCGGTTTATGTTTCCAGTTAAGAGTGACTATATGCTGAAAAACAAAGCTGTAGTTGGCTTGTAAAGCTCCATCACTTTAAAGGGAGTAACTTACCCTTTGCCCAAAGGACGAGCAAGATCAACATTGCCCCTCCTGCCTCTGTGACTGAGTTTCTTTAGCAATGAAGGGATACAAGCATGCAGTGAATGCTGACCCAGTTATCCTCTCTACCTGTCCCTACAGAGAGCAAGAGGCAGCTTTGCTCTCCAACCGAGAGCACCGTTCTTCCAGGCTGCTGTTTTGTTGTCATCTGCACCCCATGGTTGGGGCTGGGAGTACATCAGTCTTCACCGGGAAAAGCAGACAACAGGTCTTCAGAGCAACAGTCAGGGGTGGGGGCACCAGAATGGACCGGTGATGGTCGAGATGGCTGTCAGTGGCAGGGGACTGTGAGATGTGGTGCTGGCTGTTCGCGCTGCCCCTGGTTGGTGCCTGACAGTGTGGGTCCGAGTCAGAGCTTCAGCTATTGCATCAGCTCTAATAAATAACAGTGCAGACATTTCTTCTCTCTCTTTTGGTTCTGAGCGCAGTGAGAGAAGTTTGTAATTTTTTCCACTGAGTTTATTTCTGAAAAATTAATTCATATTAATTTAAACACCATTAATCTTTGTTTTCTCTGCTGATGGCCTTTGACGGGGGAGAGCAGGTGTGCTGGTTTCTCTCTCATCCTGCTCCATCCATTTCAGCAGCAATTTCTGATAAGTTTTGTCACCTCCATGTGTACTGTGGAGAAATATTGAGCGAGAGTAGGGAGTGGCAATACGAGAGCACAAAATTACACTCCTCATCAATCATTACCCTCTAGCAACTTCCAGGGCACTGTAAATTGCTGACTAACAAGGGAGAATTAGCTTGATAAAATCACCATTAGTGTCAGTTCAGAATGATGTAAAGTTTTAAAGACACTGCTGTCCTCTCTGTCTCTCCCTTATCCATTAGTGTGTCTGTTCGTGGAGATCCCAGTCCAGCAAAGCACGTAAGCACATGCTTGATTGTAGGCAGATCAGTAATCCCAAGAAAATCACCGAGATAGGAGTCCTAAGCATGTGTTTATGTGCTTCAGTGGATCAGGGCCATAACAGACACTCTCTGAGCGTAGAAATTATAAGTATCTCTGTGAGCCAGTTTCTTGATTCAAAACCAGATTTAGACTCACTAGCTGGACTTAGAAATATGACAGTTGGGCTTCACTGCGAGAAAGCATAGTACTTAGTAGATATATGGCATTATACTTAGCATCTTTAACCTTCCTTTTCTTACTTGTTATTTGAGTTTTATCAGTTTATGCTAGCTAGAAATGTGCCTCTTTCAGCCTCTGCATAGCCTTCTCAAAATTTTGCAGTTAGTAAAATGTAGACCATCTTTGGACTCGTGCATAAAACTTACAGTGCAGCCAGATCAGGAACAGTTTCTCTGAAGTTACAGGTGAGATGCAGATGCAGCAAATACAGCTAACAGGTTGTATTAGCTTATGGCCATCTCTCCGTAATGGCAGGCTGCATGCCAAATACTACAATTTGCCTTATGGCTTGTCAGTGTTTGGGGTTTGTTTCTTCATGTTTTCAATTTTTCTTCACGGTCTTGAAGACAACAACCTTATTTCTAAGGAAAAAAAAACCCAACACAACAAAAAAAGCTCAAAGCAACCAAAAACCCCACAAAAGATAAAACAATGGACGCTTGGATTCTCATGCAGTCATTTGACTACAATAGCTGTGAAAAAGGAAAAGTGTGAGGCATTTCAAGACTTCCCACAGAATCACCAGGGTGACCAACGCCTCTCATTTGTATTTCAAAATAGCTCTAAAGTTTGATGTTTTGTTGCTTTCATTGTTTGATTATCCAACTGGAATCTAAGACTTTGTACCTCTGACACTGTCATCCTTTTATTTTTTTCATTTGGTTACAAAGCTGTAGTGACTTACTCATCACTACAGATAGTTAAGTGCTTAGAAAGGCTGAGAATGTCCAACTGTTTAGTTGTAGCTTGCTCCATGATCACCAGATGTTTCATTGCTCCACAGCTATCTGGAACTGGGGCCTGATCTGCTGTCACATTACATCCACTGCCTTCGAGTGCCCCAAAAGTAATCCAGTCATCTTGTTTGAGCAGTTTGTTTGTTTGAAGTCATAATGTATCGCATTTCAGAACAGAATAGCACACCTTTGAACGCCAGAAGCTATAATTGTGTTGATCTAGTCCGATCTTCCGCAGGGCACAGAGCAGAAAATATCACCTACCTCTGCTTTATTTTTTACATTGTGGAATGACTACTTCTCCTGCTGTTGAAGTGGACTGTACTTTACTGTTTCCAGAANGTATCGCATTTCAGAACAGAATAGTACACCTTTGAACGCCAGAAGCTATAATTGTGTTGATCTAGTCCGATCTTCCGCAGGGCACAGAGCAGAAAATATCACCTACCTCTGCTTTATTTTTTACATTGTGGAATGACTACTTCTCCTGCTGTTGAAGTGGACTGTACTTTACTGTTTCCAGAACAGCTGACCACTGGAACGTCAATGAGGAAAAGGTTGCAAATGCTGAAATACATCTTAAAGGAAGTGAATATTGTTACTCTGCATTTACAAACCAAAGTAGCAAACTTGTCTTTCATTAAAAAAATGTATATCTATTGTGTGATAGACCTGAATGCTAGTTCATAAGAATATAAGTATTAATCCTTCTAAAAATTTCTGTCTGTGAAGCAGAAGTGCTGGGACAGATTCTCAGCAACTGCAAAAGGATGCAAGTCAATTTACTTTAGTGGCCCTGAGTAGCTTTACACTGGCAGAGGTGTGAGCAAGCCAGTGTCTTTTACAGCTCCACTCTTTTGAAACATAGTGCTCTCTGAGTTACCAGAACTGTTTGAAGGAATGTCTGCTGCCCGCAATCCCTGTGAAGTCCATTGCATGCTCTGGTCCTATTTTGTCGTTCAATTTTGACACTAATTTGTGTTTGCAGGTGTGAAAGCTGTGGTGCTGTCTTCCACTCTGAGTGCAAAGTGAAGGCTGTACCATGCCCCAGGTGTGTGCGTAAAGAATTGCAGAAGAAGCAGAAATCCTTCTGGAGGCAACTGAATATGGACGAAAACTTCGAAGAGTCTTGCAACATGTTTGAGTTGTCATATCAGAACACATGAGTTCCTAAAGGCAGTGGCAAGCCGGAAGAGAATCCCTTTCCCAGCTGCCGGCTCAAGCAACTTCTCAGCTTAGCCAGGCCGAAGTCTTTTTGCAAAATAATATCTGACCTTCTTCATCTGTGAATAGCAGCTGCCAAAGCAGCCATAAAGCCTTGTTGGCTTTGAAATACCGATGGCTAAACTGCATTTTGCATTGCATTCCAGCCACTAGCTCTCATACAAAATGTGGTTTACTTGAAATGCTTTAGGTCTAGCTAATTAAGCACCCAGCTTTTTCTTTTCCACCTCTGGAGAAGACTTTTCCTCAAGGCAGAAAATATTTGCTGCCATGACCACGTTATTTTTTATGTTGTTCATGCAGAATTGATGAATCATCTACTTATTTATGTGTATTATTTATTTATTATTAGCCTTGGCAGAGGTTCTGGTGAGGTGTTTCACAGAACCCATAGGGCAGGGATGATTTTAAACCCACCTGCTCCTTCTGATGTGGACATGTGGTTCCATTTTCTCATGTTTCGGGAGAACTATTTTTAAAGGATCAGTGCATTTACACGTCACTCTTCCCTAAGGAAAGAAAAGTATCTCCTGTCAAACCTTATTCAGGGTGCTTGTAAACATAAGATGCAGAATAATTCCTCCAGCTATGTTTATATATCTATAACCACACCAGTGAACTATTCCATACACAGATAAGCAGGGGACTTGCTACTGGTTTTGTTCAGCCTGAGTATATCGGTCAAGCTCTGTCACTGACGTCCGTTGAGTTTTACGCTGATTATTCTTGATCTGCGTGAGGCCACGTCCTCGTCTCCAGTAACATGATGTTCGTTCTGACCTCTTGCTAGTCTCACGTTTTAAGACATTTTAAGTGTCCACATCGGTTTTGTTTTTATTTCGTGAAGTTTAGTTTAAATGTTTCTCTAACCTGAACCTGCTAGACTGATGGTCAGGAAAGTTGGTTAGACGATAGCTCCAAAACTGTGAAACACTAGTTTGCTGTGTTCATGTGCAATTTGTGTCCTGCATTCTTTGCAAGCTCTAAGGGATTGTATACTCCTGTAGTGACTTCCGTGGTGGAGAGTGAAGTTCCTCAAGGTTGTGCTCCACACACCTGGAACACAGGGAAGTGTTAAAACATGGTAAATTACATACATTGTGAAAGGGGAGTACATGATGGATTTAAGCAGGGAGATGTGTGTCATCACTGGCAGTATGTTTAATTCATTACAGCTTCACCTCCAGTGAGCACTTAGAGGTCCTCCTCCTTCCAGTCCACATTCTTAACTCCTTCTCCAGACCCCGCGGTAAGATGTGTATCACATACATATGAAAGCATTCACATATATGTATACAGTCATGTGCATGTGTATTTTTCTTCTCTTCTCACATAGGTTTGTGAAAATGCAGAATACTGATCTTTGCTTCCTATGTAATCTGCAGGCTGTTGTATTCAAGGCAGAAAGCAGTCTTGATCATTGAAGCACCTCACTAATTGCTGAAGTATTTTAAATAAAAGAACAGGGTACATCATGCTTACATTAAAAGGTAGAATGCTACAATGAATTGCCTCGTACTGGAGTGTAAGTGGTTACCTTTTTCCAGCCTCCAGTCAAAGAAAGTAGCTGAATCTGAGCTTTCTCAAATTTGAGTGCCACTACTATATATATAGAAGCATGTTTGTATCTGTATACATTGGACAATCAGTGCCTTTCTTTTCCAGAAGTCCTTCTCGCAGTGGGATTCTTTGGAAGAAGTGAGGGTTTTTCCATGTTCTTGGCAAAGTAGTATAGGGATTCCCATATTTAAAAAACCTGCTGAATCGTGCACCTTTGTCACTAAAATTAATACTTCCTCTACGCAGAGATGTCTCTGTCTCAGCTCACTGTTCCTCATATGAAATGAGTTGCTTTCGGCTATAAGCCTTAAAGATATAATGTATCTTGCAAGTCCATTCCCACGTGAAGAATTCCCTGCATGTTCACAAATGCAAACACTGGGGAAGTATTGTGGAATTAGTCACGCAAACAGGAACTGCAGTGGTACTGGCTGAATAAACAGTACGCTCCCATGTTTTTCAGCTTGTCTCACTATAGCTAGCCCTGTGGCAAAGCCAGTAGCTCTGAAACTGTCGGCATCTAGCAAGTACTATTTTGAATTTGCTCTAGACATAATGGTGGGTCATTAAAGGAAAAAAGGTGGTGTTTTTCATTTCATCATGCTCTAGTATTTAAGATACCTTACAGCACTGGTTCATGTCCAGCTCGGTTTAGAGAAGGCTGCTTGCGTGCGCTGTCAAAAACCCTATGGAGCCAAAGAATCAAGGTTTAGACATCGCAAACTGTTAGTTACTTTGCAGATGTCCAGATCTCCAAAGTACCAGTCGGGGGGTGGTAGTGGGTGTTAAATATTCTAGTTGAATTCTGGAATAACAGCATAGACAGCATTGGAGTTACTCTGGGTTTGTAGAGGTGTTACAGAACAGTTTCTTTGCTAATGGAGATTTACAGAAAAAGAGTATGATGTTAGTAATGCCGCTGGAATTAGTCATGGATCTGGAACCACTGCCATAACTAACGGCAAAGAGCAAAACAGTGTTGTTATGATACGCTGGCAGCGCCCAGAGCTTTCTGTAAAAGAATACTGTACAATACAGATCAGATTCATTTCTTTAAAATCCAGTGTTGTAAACAAGCCAGTTCCTAAAATGGATACACATTCATTTCTACTTTGGAAAGTAACGTAGCTTCTCGTGGTGGCTATAGGAGCAGACTGTAATGTGGAAGGTGCTTTCCTCTCAGGGGTGCCTAGCTCCTATCCAAAAAAGGTTATTCCACATGAACAGGTAAGATAGACTTCTGTCCTGTCACTGCCTTTTGTAAGCATAATGAAAGGCTTGATCCTGCCCCCAGAAGGTGCTGATGCAGTAGGAACAAGCCCTATTCATTTTTCAGGACTGCAAGGCAAAAGAATAAACTGAAACTACTGCTCACATTACTAACTCTCAAAAGACCCAGTTCTAAAAGGACAGTTTTCCTGCAAGAGCCATCTGCTAGCAGGAGACAGTCTGCGGTTCTGTAGATGGTTTGGGTTTCAGACAGCGCTGTACCCTTGCGTGGTTGTCTCTGCTGTACTAACAGTGCTGCATGCTGGTCCCCGCTGCTACTCTTTTCCTGTTCTGCATAGCCTGCACATGGCTCTGCTCTGCAGACTTCTGGGTGGACATCAGCTGGAAAAGTACCTGGGGTCTTTCCAGATTGCACAACACTCTACCCCCACCCCCAGCTGAAATTACGTATTTGTACTTCTAGTCTCATCCTACCCACGTGTGAAATAAATTTGAACAGCGGCATTTAATTGCGAATCAAGAATAAAACGTGCTGTTTGTCTCCTTGACAGAGAAGATGCTTTCACAGCTGAAGGAGAAGGAATTGGTCTGTGCATCCAGCTACTGCTTTTGCTTGTACAGAACCTGTAATCAGTGTAGGAATAGGGTGCTTCACTGCAATGGACTATAGCCTGTCCCTCTACAACTACTTCGAAACTTCTCATCTCAGTTTGGTTAGTCTGAGATTATTTTAATCTAGGAAACTGCAGAGATCCTGATTCAAGTCTCTTTTTCTCTTTACCCTGACCCTCTAGCTTTCCTTTAATGGAGAGAAGTACCTACCTAGGGGACGCAAACTGCAGCTTTTTTTAATATTATCAACCTATAAAAAGAAAAATTTGGATCTCTTGTGTAGAAATGTATTGCTTTTCTTGGTCTGTGTATGTGATGAAAAATGATGGCTTTGTGATGTGACACAGTATCCTGGCTGGGACATTGTAATATGAGCACATTGCTGGAATTACAGAAACTGGCAGTTGTGAGGTTTTCCTAAAAAAGTGAGAGAAGGTACTTCTTGGTGAGGAACTTGAGTTTTTCACTATACTCCATGGGCTCTGATGGCCCTGTTAGGAGTGAATCATCAGGGTACCTCTAGAGCTCCTCTTGTCAAGGCTTCTCTTAATATCAGGATACTGTGTGTATTATAATGGATTGATGATAACGTCCTGAAAGATTTAAACAAAAAAATAAAAAAACCACATAGGATGTCTGTTTACAATGAAATGGGGAAGCTGCACGGCTGTGTTTTGGTTTTACTCTATAGCAACAGAAGCCAATGAGTTTCCCGGGCTTCCCAAGGTCACAGCCTGAACTGCAGCTGACTGTTGAGCTGTATAAAAGAAATATAATCGAATAATCATCGTAATCTTTTCGTTTTTCCTGCTGATGAGCTGTAAGCCAGTCCCTTCTCTCTCTCTCTCACTGTCCCTGTCTTTGCTCACAGTGCTGACCCTACAGCTAGACTTTGAGCTTCATAGCTCATTGTGTTGCTTTTGAACCAGTCGAGTCTGATCATTCTCTCCTTTGTAATTGGCCTTCCAATTTTCCCTTCCCAGTAGGAGTGCCTTACAGTACTGTATATTAGTGTCTATCTTCCTGTTTTGGATTTCCTGATTGAATGTGGTGTTCGATTAACTTGTAGGCTTAAACTTAAACTCTCCTATGGCTGCGTGTGCTCTTTTGCAGCGGCAGCTGAGTAAAATCAGTTTGCTTGTTCTGCCCTCATGCAGTGAGCTCTACAGGCTGTGTATACCAGCTCTGAAGACACCAAACTGCATGGAAACCCCTCACTTTTACTCAATTTGGTGCCTTAAATTTTCAAAAGTGAAGCATTTTAGTCAGGAATGCTCTGCCACGATGAATGTTTGGCATTGGAGCTCGAAACCTTTGCTAATGGCAGTTTCCATCTTGCTAGGAGGGTGACCATAAAATTTGTTTACTATCTATGCTTTGAGAGGGAAATATGAGAAAGGATAGCATGGACATAGCGTTGGTTTTTGTTACCTATATTTTGGAGACTAGCTGTGCTGCTCTTCAGTCAGAAATGCGTTTGTGCTTTTGCGAGACCTTCAGGAGCTGTGGATACATAATAACGGCAAGCACTGGGCATTAAAACAGGATCAGGTCACGTGCAATTTTGCTCCTCCTGGACCCACTGGCCAGCCCATGCCATGTGGCGAGGGACTCTCTTACGGTGCTCCCTGCCTGCGTGGCACAGATGGGTCCAGTGCTGTTGGGAGTGAAGGCATTTCCTCAAAGCTTAACATTAATGCAGCTCCCCTGAAGGCTAACCCGGTGAGGATTTAGTCAGCATTACCTTAGAGAGAGGTTTAACCTGCTTAAATTTTAACATTATTTGCTAAGGTATGTGACTGACTTTTCCAGCATGTGTCAGCCCTGGGCACACGTCCATACGGACTGTGGTCTTTTAAGTCCATGTTTGACAGCAGTAGCAAGAATCACGTTTGACAATGGCAGTGCTGTCGCTGCATTTTAGCAGCGTAGTGAGGAGACAGCCTGGGTGATAATGTGCAATGTCCTTCTTTACTTGAAAACTTCAGTGTGCACACTCTGGCTTGGATTATATCTTAAAACGCCAGTTTCATCCAAATTCCATAGGGTGGCCGTTATTCCAAATCACAAAGATGCCACTTGTGGGCAGCATCAGAGAAATCCAGGCCTGGAAAGCTATCAGCTTTCTAGGACCAAAGTGTATCAGACCTCGTCTATGTGCACAGGTGTCAGTGGCTGAATTGATTTATTCATGTCTAATCTGCGCGTTAAACCAATATAAATCCTTGACTACACAGTGTTGTTTTGGTGGCAAAAGGATTTGTTTCAGTTTTGCTTATGCACTTGTCTACAGAGTTGATCTTGCTTAAACTAAAGAGTGTTCTCAGACTGATTTTTTAATGGTATTGATACCTGTGATACCAGGTTAGCTTGTACCAGTCTCTTCTATGTTTGAGCTAAGAAAAGGTAAGAATTCATGAGCAAAATATGTGTTTGAAGGGTTTTAAGCGATAAAGGCAGCTTCCAAATCAGCTTTAGTTCAGTCGAGGCAGTTAGAGGCTGGGGAAAGGCGGATGTGAGCAGCGGTGCGGTGCCCGGTGCTGTCCCTGGCAGCCTGGGCTTTCCTTGCCACGGGAGCACCAGCTCAGCTGCAGCACTTGCAATGGATTTTAGCATCACTGGCAGCACACCCTGAGTTTTTGGAAAACCGTTACATTTGTGTGCTACTCCATTAACTTCGTTATGTGTTTCATTGTTCTTGTGTTTGCTTTTTTTTTTTTTACTTCTGACAAGGATTTTTAAAAATTATCTGCAACTACTAGGCAATAGTCTTAATTTATTATTGATGTGTAATAATGTTATAATTTAAATTCGGTGAGTTGAATTGCTTGTTGACACTTGAGCGGGGTCTATTTGGGTTCACTTGTGACAGCATCAGAGCACCAGTCTCTCGTGTATAAAGGCAACTCTCAATAAACAGTAAAAAAAGTTACTCGTCCTTTTAAATTTGCCTTCTGCTGGGTACTGCACCATGGGTAGGACAGGTTTTGAAAGCATGCTAGTTTTCTTAAAAATGCTGATCTGCTGGTGAAAGTCTTCCAAATCTGAGCAAATTAGGATATTTACTGTTCCTGGGTCTGAGCCAGGAGGTCTCTGGAAATACTGTCAAGGACTACATCCAGCTTTGTGAGTTTGGATTGCCCATCAAATCTCTTATGTGTTTTTTGAAAGCCACAAATGCTTGAATTTTTAGTGGTGCTGACCCCCAACAGTTCCCAGGGCGGCTTATTGGAAACTGTTTTAGTCGGGCACCTTTGGATACGGAGCTCCTGGGAGACATGCAGGAGGCGCAGGGAGGGAGCTCCCTGCTGCCTGGCTGTCACGTGGAGCTCTGCCAGAAGGGTCCAGGCTAAGGGCCTTGAATCCTAAGTCAGGGAGGCATCTCCCAGCTGGGCTGAAGGGACCTCTGGGGGGATGGGATAGCACGATTTTGCCCACATTGTAAGGGCTCTCTAATGGATGGATGTAGGAGTAGGCGTGATTCCTGCTCTTCTGGGCTGCTTCTTCTAGTGCACTAGCTAAGGAACTTCTGCAGCTCGCTGGAGCTGTGGATGGGTGACTGTAAGGATTGCAGCGCTGAGCCATGGTGGAGCTTATGGGCCTAACCCCCCCGCCTGAGGGTCCGCAGAGATATTCACACCTAACCCCGTGCTCTCATGGCCTTCAAAGAGAAGTGTATATCCCCTCCTTCACCGCCCTCCTGCCCCTCCTCAGAAAGACCACAAGTCCACCAGGAATGTCAGTCCTCTCTCCCGCAGGAACCTTTGGACTTCATCTCTGTGATGAAATCTGCTACAAGCAATGAGTTAATGATTGACTGGGACCACACAAGCTGCATGAGAAAACCATGTGCAAGACCTTCTCTTCCTCCTTATTTGTTTTACAAGGTGAGCAAATTCCGTTACGACATTTTTTTCCCCTTCCACTGCCACCTCCCCTCCTTGCTTCACCCTGTACGAGATACTGGGAAGAAGCATCAACGCAGAGACCATGGGGTCAAGGGAGTGCTGGGAGGAGCACTTTGGGGGATGGGGGGGATGTCTGTCCTCCTGTGGCTGTATTTACACAGCTTCTCTCCTCCTTGCCCCTTCCCAGCCTCTCTGTTGCTCTCTGTTACAGTGTATGAACTGTCACTGAAATGAGCTGCTGAAGGGACATACTCCAATAGCTGTCATGGGCAACTTGGGCTGGATTTTCAAGCAACATTTATTTTGGTTTCAGTCAGGAGCTAAAGCGGTGGGATTTTTATCCCTCTTGTACATTGTCATTACACGAAGGCTGTGTCCTCCAGTGAAGTGTAACTCTGCTAATAAAATCTTACATTGGCAGCCCTGTTCTTAACTCCTGCACTCACGCCCACAAAAGCTGTGCTTTTTGGGTTGTTCTGTTAACCATTTGTGTTAATTTATCACCTAGCCTTGAACACAGCAGGCCACAGAAAATACCAGTCAGACTGAATTGCAGCGCCCTCCAGGTCCCTTGGGCAACAGTAGCAAAGTGACATTTCTTTCTGATGCTGAGCAAGAGGGACAGGCTGGCACCCACAGAGTATCCACCCACCTTGTTCCCTTCATGGTTGGTACTCCTCATGCTGGTGGAACAGGTCGGTGTTTTATAACCATATAAGCGTATGTGTTTGGGAATATTAGATCATGGGCAAATCTTATAACCCCTTAGGTTCAAGAGTCAGTCTTTCGGATTTTGTCCTTTCACGTTCTCATTGCATGTTAAACACTTTACAATCGGTTGAGCCAGGAGAGTTGATCGTCTCCTGTGACCAAGTCCCATGGGTGGTATTACTGTTCGTATCACCTGAGCATGCCAAGCCAAGCTACAGCTCTTCTCTTAAAGGTCAGGACAGTTCACTTTTAAAGTTACCCTTCTAGCTCTTAGGCCAAATTAACAGTATTTCGTTTAATATGGGAAGTTGACTGGTTTTCTGAAAGGTGGCAGAACTGGAATGCAGCCCTTCTGGGAATAAGTGACAGTGTCCACAAGTTTATGAAGTCCTGAGGACACTGTCTGAAATAAATCAAATGGTACAAGCTCCTTGTCCAGAACTGTGCTCCAAGCTCAAGGAAACAAATATTTTTTTTCTTTCAACTTTTCCGTAACGTGTATAATACAATCCCAATTACAGTACAGTATAATAGATTAACCCAAATGGAGCTAGCTTCCTCCTTCTTTCCTTAGGGATGGAGAGAGACCTTCCAGGCCTGACGCTTACCATAACTTTTCAGTGAAAGTCACCCTGAGGGCAAATGAAAATATGCTGGGAGTGTGTGTACATAGCTTTGGACTGTCTTTTTAAAATAGTTCTTGTTTAACTAAATACTCTCCAAAATAATGGTCCCATCTAGAGGCCTGAGTATTACCACTATGAGAAGGTGGTGAAAAGCATCTCAGATAATCAGGTGTCACAAGTAAAACCAGACAAAGTCTCCAAGGCAAGCAGGAGTAAATTCCAACCATTTTAAGTGTAGACAAATATAAAACTTGGTATTGAGAATGTAAACATGCTAAAAAGTCAGTCTGCTGTTTACAGTAAGTGACTTTTGATTTTCTGTAATTGTGTTTGAGGCTTTAGCCTCGGATATTAAAAATGGAGTTGTGAGGCTCATCTGGGAAGCAAGAGAAGTCAGATAAGAGCTCGAAGGGCTGAACTTTCATTGACTTGGAAGTTCCCGGGTGTTTCTCGTGTAGGTACAATATGACGTATTTGCAGGTGAATAAGAAGGAATTGTTAGTAAAGTCAAGTATTGTTTAAAAATAAGAAAGAGCAAGTTACTGATTCTGTGGAAGAAAGTAATAGATGTAATCAGTGTGCAGTTCAGTCCAAACTGCTTTCATGGCACTAATCTTTATAAGTTAATCTCATTTGTGACTGACACTGCAAGCAGGTACCTAAAGCACAGCGACTAAGTCATGAAACACGATGAGTGTCTCTCCACTGAGTTGTGCCTTGCCCTGCAGTTAATCCCACTGATTTCTGAGAGCGAGGAGTACAGAATCCTGCAGGAGCAAGATTAGCGTGGAAGAACAGAGAACCCAGCACCATTCAGTCATCGGACATTGGCACGCAATTGCTTGTGACACTGCTGGATGTTGTTTGTTGTGTACATATTGCAAAATGTCCTGTTCTGGCTTGGACTCTGCACTTCTAAAGAGTACTCCTCTCTGATTTAACAGACAGCTTGATCGACCCTTTAAGGAGATGCAAGCTCTGCTGGCTCCAGTGAAAGCTGCAGTTCGTGAAAGAACCAGAGCTGGGCTCCCGGTGTTTAGAGACATCAGCTGTAGCAGAGTAAAAAATCAGCAGGTTCCTCGTAAAATGCATGTGCACCTAGCACAGAGTTAACCCTGGGTGCTATCAGGTAAAAGAGGGCGAAAGTATAATAAAATATGGGTCTCTACTGTAGGTATTTACACAGTATTGACATTGTTAACTGTGCTTAGAGATTTATGTCAAGTGTTACTGCGCTGTCATAAAACAATAAAGTACTTCTGTGAAGGGCTTGGGGCAAAGGGGAGGCAGAGAAGTCTCACTATATAAGGCCCTCCTCCAGCACCCGTGGTAATCCATGGGAATGTTTCCATAGCTGTCGGCAGGAGCTGTGTGGAGGCCTGCAAGGGGAGGGCAGCAGAAGCAGCACGTTTACTATGTTTAGAGCAGGTAACTAGTGATTTCGTCTCAGGGAGGATATTGCCACCGCTGAATTTTAGGAGCCTGATGCAGCTGACAAGTCCAGCTTGCAATCAGTGGAGAGATGAGGGTTCCTCCCGGGAGCAGGGATGTGTCTGAACCGAATTGTCCTCTGGTGTTTCATAGAAGTGCTGGCAATGACCCATAAAAGCTGAGCGATGACATTAAGAAAAATACTGTGCCCAGGGTGGCCATGGAGTGAGAAGGGCAAGAGTCCAACATCCCAGCGTTTCTACACCGCGTACCCTGGACTTGGCACGCTTTCAGATCTAGGCTGCTGCAGCTCCACTTCTCACATTGGGCTCACAGTAGGCTTCCCCTCAACATTTTGGCTTCAGGACCAGACTTTGCAGCTGAGCTCAGTGTTTATATGTAGTGGACCAAACTGAAATGCCAGTCCCAATCAGTTGGAGCACCAGGGAGTTTAGATCCAGGCACAGTGCATGCCTGTCCATGGATCTGCAGCTCCAGTTTGTCCTCCTTGCTCATGGTCTCTGCTCTTCATAAGATTATGGCAAGATTTCTTCTCCAAGCCATGCTGATACATGAGACCTGTTAGTCTTGCTGCAGAATGGTATTGCTCTTCCACTAGAGGTGGTTCCTATGTAGTTGTTCCCTGGTTAGATGCCAGTGCATGGGAAAGTGTTTTCCTGCTTCTTTCCAGATGCAGGAGGTAATTCCTTTACATCAAAGCATTTAGCAGAAATGTTCCCCACCATAGCAGTCCCACAGCTGTCCTAAGAAGGTTGGGAGAGTTACCTGCTTCTGACCCTGCTCTGNCTATATAAGGCCCTCCTCCAGCACCCGTGGTAATCCATGGGAATGTTTCCATAGCTGTCGGCAGGAGCTGTGTGGAGGCCTGCAAGGGGAGGGCAGCAGAAGCAGCACGTTTACTATGTTTAGAGCAGGTAACTAGTGATTTCGTCTCAGGGAGGATATTGCCACCGCTGAATTTTAGGAGCCTGATGCAGCTGACAAGTCCAGCTTGCAATCAGTGGAGAGATGAGGGTTCCTCCCGGGAGCAGGGATGTGTCTGAACCGAATTGTCCTCTGGTGTTTCATAGAAGTGCTGGCAATGACCCATAAAAGCTGAGCGATGACATTAAGAAAAATACTGTGCCCAGGGTGGCCATGGAGTGAGAAGGGCAAGAGTCCAACATCCCAGCGTTTCTACACCGCGTACCCTGGACTTGGCACGCTTTCAGATCTAGGCTGCTGCAGCTCCACTTCTCACATTGGGCTCACAGTAGGCTTCCCCTCAACATTTTGGCTTCAGGACCAGACTTTGCAGCTGAGCTCAGTGTTTATATGTAGTGGACCAAACTGAAATGCCAGTCCCAATCAGTTGGAGCACCAGGGAGTTTAGATCCAGGCACAGTGCATGCCTGTCCATGGATCTGCAGCTCCAGTTTGTCCTCCTTGCTCATGGTCTCTGCTCTTCATAAGATTATGGCAAGATTTCTTCTCCAAGCCATGCTGATACATGAGACCTGTTAGTCTTGCTGCAGAATGGTATTGCTCTTCCACTAGAGGTGGTTCCTATGTAGTTGTTCCCTGGTTAGATGCCAGTGCATGGGAAAGTGTTTTCCTGCTTCTTTCCAGATGCAGGAGGTAATTCCTTTACATCAAAGCATTTAGCAGAAATGTTCCCCACCATAGCAGTCCCACAGCTGTCCTAAGAAGGTTGGGAGAGTTACCTGCTTCTGACCCTGCTCTGGACAACACTTCTCAAAAATCAGCCAGCTTCGGAAAAGAGAAGCGTCTCTGTCGAGAAGGGACGTTTCAGACCCCTTCATAAACCTGCCTTGCTTTCCTTGTCAGGAGCCAGAGTGCTCCACGCCTGCTGGTCTTCGCTGTTCCCTGAGGGAGCTGATATGGGCTGTTTGGAAAACATGTGGGTAGGTGTTGAGCGCTTCAGCATCTGACCCCACATCTCTCAACTGTCTGGATTCATTTTGAGCCTAGGCAACTGGATGAGCCTCCCATACTTCTTTATCAGAAGCATTGCCCGTGCCATTTCCTGTCCCAGATTTTATCTTAAAACCTAATGAGTAGAGCGGAAATCTGTCCCTCACTCATCGAATACATCAGCCTCCAAACTCTAAGCTGACTTCACACTGGGGCAGCTCTTGGAGTCCATGGGCTCACTCCAGCCAAATCTGTGTGAACCTGGGTTGTTTCCTCCTCTGAGTCCTGGGAGGTGTCACAGTGGCAAGAAACAGCCTCAATCCCATGGCACTTGATGTCCCTTTCATTCCTCCGGTCCTCAGCAAAGCTGGTGCTGAAGATGTGGCCCAGGTTTGTTCCTCTACTCCCAAGAGCACCACAGGACCACCGCCTACCCCAGCAGCTTACTGTAGGACGCCCTGTCCTTGCATCCCACTGTCCGTGTGCAAAAAAATGGGGTTTTAAGCTCCGTTCAGTCAGAGGTGAGCACTCTGCCTCACACGTGTACCCAGAGCAGAGTGCTGCAGCACCAGCATCCCCTTGGCTTTGTGTGTGATCTTTTCCCATGAATATCTCAGTGGTGCCCTCATCACATGAGCTTTTCAGTCTCTGGGATGGTGAGACAGGCTGGGAGATTGAGATGGCCCTTTTAGTTTGCACATCTCTTGCTCTGCGTAGCCACCCATTGAAATTATTCTCTTTACCCTTCTCCGTAGGAATTTGGGGGGGACCTCGGAGCAGGTACGTGCAGGGACACGCACGCGGGAGAGGCGCAGAGCAGAGCGTGTCTCTCGCTCCTCACGCTCCTCTTCTATTTATTGACCCGCCTCACTGATTGGAAAAGACCCATGTCCCCCCCACGGCCCCCTCTTCCTCCCCAGCCGCACAATTGTCGCCGCCAATTAGTGCATTGTTAGGGCGCACAATGGCGCTGTGGCCACTGGATTGGGCCGCTTTTGTGCGTCTCCAGTCGGCCGTAGGGGCAGTCAAGATTCATTTAGGGCCTTACACAACATGGACAGAAAATACTATCCGAAAAGCAAAAGGGGAAAAGAAAAAGGGAGAGAGAGAGAGAGAGAGAGAGAGGTAGCAAGGGGAGGGGGGTGGGCGAAGTCTGCTATTCAGGGGTTAGCCCAGCCGCATGAAAGGCCCAAGAAGCAGTGCCACATTGAAGACGCCCCTCGGAACACAAAAAGGAACCAGGGCTTAATAGTAATTAGTGGGCAAACTGCAAAGAGCGCCGTGGCTCTCCAGTGAATTGTTCCTGCGCTTGCTGCCACCGCTGCCCCTTCCCCCTTCCCTCCGGATCCGGCCGGGAGGGGAGCAGCTCGGGGATGGGAATTGGCAGCCCTCCTTTACCCACCACGCTCTGGGGAGGCCCCGTCCAGCTCTTCTTTGTGGCAGGTAAATTGGATTTCATTCTCTAAAGCTTGTGGCCAATTACAGGAGGTCCTTTGCAGCCAGAGCAAGGCGCGGGGCTGTGGTTTTGGGATCAGCACTGCGCCTGTGTCAAGGACCTTTAAAGCAGCCTTGTCCCTTTTTGCAGCCTGGCACAACACACCTTGTGGCTGGGCTGCGTTTGTCCACGGCCTGTCCCTCTTCCCCCAGCACAGCCTTGGAGGTCACTGCTGTTCTTCTCTTCGCTTCCTTTGTTTCCCTTGTTGCTCATAAAATAATCACAGGTTTTTACGATCTATTTAGGGAAAGGCCTCTAAGCAGCTCTGTCAGCTTAGTAGCGGTGAGGAATCTGCTCAGGCTGAAGACCAAACCTTGCCCTCCCCTCCCCACAGAAGTCTGCACAGCGCAAACAGCACCTGCATCCACCCCTTCCCCCTCGTTCCTGTGCCAGCCCTCGGTCATGCTAAGGCCTTCGTTGGTACACACAGAATTTCTTGAAGCACGTTTTGGCCCAGCACAGCTCGGGCTTGTCTTGGGTAGCTGCATTAGTGTGCAGCTGAGTAGCTGATCTCTACTTCTGTAGAGATCAGCTTGTTGCTGTTAACCAGTCTCAGCTCACTCCCAGAACTGCTCATACTAGGTTTAGTCAGGGGCTTATGTGCCCAACAGAGTTAGCTGTGTCTCAGGAACATGCCGAGTTGAAAGATCCGTAAGGCAGGTCTGACCTCACATAAATGTGCTTAAGTATTGAGGAGAAATTCAGGGCATCTTAGCCCAAATGAGAAGTACACAGAGACACTAAATTTTGAATAATTGCTTTTATGTTGCCAGGAAGTCTAAATAAAGTCTATGGAAGAAAGCTGCAGGGTCTGGTGGTTAATTTGTCGGCTCTTCTCGGCTAATGGATGTGCATTTCAGCTATCCTTGGCTACAGGGGCGCTGGAGCAGGTCCTGATCTCAAGCACAACCACACACAACTCCACAAATTTAAACTGGGCTTTGCAGATTCAGCTCAGTATGAATTAGACTAGACACCAACGAACCGAATTTCGTAGTCTCTGCTGGAAACGTTTCGGAACTGCAGCACGTGAAATTGGTACACGCACACACACGCATACAGTCCTGGACTGCTGTCTCTCTTCGGGAACAGACTGAAAATACTGCCTCATTTCCTCTGTTAGCTACACGTACAACACTCTCCTCTCTCTAAGATACCCGAGCAAGCTTAGGAAATGCAGTTGCTGCTCCAGTGCTGCTTTTTTTCCACGACCCGGAAGCCACAGCCACTCTGTATGTCTATACAAAACATGTTTGATTGTATTATAACAGTGAAAATAGACTTCACAACCAAGACTTTTGGTCCGTCCAAAATCCCATCACGGGTTTCACACGAGGCTGAGGGCAGCACAGCGGGCAACAAGGACTCCGTCTGGCGTTGCTGGGATGGCTCCCGCAATGCAAACACAATCAGGGAGCTCACAGTGTACGCGTCTCGCAGAGCTGGTTGAAGGCACTGTCTCGCAACACAGAACGTGTCTGTGTCTCGCCAGCCACAACACGTCCTCTCTGCTAATTAGCAACATCGCTGGCAGAGTCTCAGCTGAAAGGATTACGCTGTCTTCTCACCTTGCCCTCTCCCTTCCTCCCCCAAAGAGGGATGTTTAGTCCTGTCGGGGTGCGGCTTGGCCAGCCCAGGTAAGGAATCGTCCTCGTTCCCCTCCAGACTGCCCCTCTACCAGAAAGGGATTTTGTCTCCAGGACAATCAGCCCGGCCCTGACTGAGCGGACACGCAGCCTCGCATCCCTGCCGCGTAGCGCCAGAGGTCGTCAGCCTAATGTGCTCTAGTGGAACAGAAACAGAGAGCGGCATCTCTGCAGCAGGAGCCAGAATGGTCTTTTTCCAGCTAAGGACTGAAGGGTTGATTTCCCTGCTCCGTGTGGCCGTAAGGGCAAATCACAGAATTTTTCTATCTGCAAAAGCAGGGAGAATGACCTGTTCTTTCTCCCATTTTTTGTGTTGTTTGGCTGCTCAGCCGGAGAGCCGTTTGTACTGCATGTACATTCAGCACCTAGCACAGTGAGGGGCAAATAATGAAGTTGCATGGTGGAAGCTGGCACAGTAGTTTCTCCAAGTGTACCAGGGTCCTGTCTGCCTCGTGAGAGCGTAACCGCTGGGGGCCTGGCGGTGCCAGCCTGCGGGAGGCGTGGAGGAGGGCCCAGCTGTTCCCTTGTCCCAAATAGTGGAACAGTTAAGTTCACCAGCGTAAGGGAAATAATACGCACAGAGACTGAATTCTGCTGCAGCTGGACAGAATTCTCTGAGCAAAAAGCTGAACTGAGCTACTCCACCATTCTCATGCCATAAGGAAGGTGCTGGCCTGGGTGAACCCCATCTTTACAGCACTCGTGCTACCCTTTTTGTCAGCTTGTTGCTTATATAAAATCAGTTTGATTGCATCACTTTGGTGAAAAGAGTCTATAAGAGCACTACACAACCTGGTCATCAAAGATTTTTTGCAACACTGTGCTAGTACTTGTGGAAGGATTGAAAATATTTTGGAGTGCTTTCTTGCGTCGCCAGGACACATCCCAAGCAGGGTAACATCATTGTGTGCTTGCTGGTGCTGCACACTGCAGTGAGGTACCGGATTTAGAGAATGGATTCCTTCTTTTGCCCAGCAAATCTCTTGATGTGCTCCAATTCTGTAACACTAGTCCCTGCTAAAGCTGCTGCTGTTTAAGATTGAGCTCTGTGGATCACTTGCATGTGTTAATTCTTCACGTCTAACTAATGCCTGAATGTGAAGGTTGCTAGCAACATCTTTTCCAAAATCACTTTGACCAGTGTTTTACATTATCCCGTGAATGACTTGCAGAAGGAAGTAATCAAAACATGTATAATTCTAGCTAGTGCTAATTGCTTTTTCATCTGTTTCTGTCTGGTTTTATTTCTGTCCAATAAATGTTGGTTATGCAGGGATTTAAATCTGTATTTCAACATGATTTGGTTCATTTGACGTGAATGACACAACTCACTAAGCCTTAGCTCCAGATATTCCTCCAGCCCCGTGTCAAGCACTTCAAGGATGTCAAAAGCAGATACGCGGAATCTGAAGTGCCTGGTCTTAGCAAGAATGCCTCAAAGGTCAGGGAGAGGACATTGTTGCAGGAGGTCTCTGGACTTGATACTTGGTGGTTCACGAAGACCTGAAAATGCAGCACGTGTGTATTGCATCATGTGAACTTTTTCCTTCTGGGGTTCTATAGGTGAGTATGCATACGGGATAAAGCTTTCAAATGTTGCGTGATTTTTGGATTGCCTCTGATCTTGAGTGGGCAAAGTGGCCTGTCGCAAAGGAGTTCAATTTCTGGAGGACGGGTCTGTAACAATTTCTGGAAATAAAAGATTAACCTTAGGTTGCATAAGGAGGGTCCAGAATCACTGCATCTGGAAAATCTGGATCACAGCATCTTGAGAGAGGTTCATGAAGAAATGCAGTCAAAGCAGCTCATGTGTTTGACACCTGTTTTGATTGTATGAAACTTTGTATTTTCAGGAACGGCCAGACTGAGCTTGAACTATTCTGAAGACAGGCTGCAGTTGCTCTTAACAGCAACAGTTGTTATCGTATGTTTTTCACCAGTTCGTAGAATTTTAAGGCCAGGAGAGACCACCCATAACTGCAGATGTTCGTACTGATATCAAGCAGTTTCTTTGTAAAGGGCCGGTTCAGCGTAGACAGAAAGTTTCTTGGAAACATTTCTATTTTGACTGACCGACTTTCTCTGAAAGCCAGGCAGGACCTAAGTGACGAGTGCTTGCCAGGCGATTCCTGGCTGAAGTCTGCCTGGTTTCCCGGCAAGCTCCTGGCACCGTAGGCTTTCCGTGTCCTCTGCTCTGGGACCTCCCCGGTCCTGTGCTCCCAAGGCCTCTCGGGCAGGAGCCTTCTAGGACTTCTCCACGTTGTGACAGGAAACCTCCCAGCTTTTCCTGATGCTGCAGGATTTCTCAGAAGTACGGGCAGCTCGCCCTGTTTGCCACAAACTGGTGTGTTTTACATTGTTTTTTAATGTTGGAATTCTCCATAAAACAGAAACGGCAAGTTTCAGCTAGCTTCAGTCCAGGCCGCTTGAGTGTTTTCTCCAGAGGATTGTGCACATTGGCCTTTACGCGCTTGCATCCTATCTCCCAAGTATTTGCTACAACGTTTTCAGCCAGAGGTTCCTCTAAATTGTCTCTCTCTTTGCTGGATTACAAAACTGCTTAGTACTTTTGTCCCTGGAAATAAAGTACTACAGCCGTAACAGTTATTATTTAACTTTCAGTGTAAAGCGAGCAAATAGAAACAAGTTTCCAGAAGTTGTGGCCTGAGACAGGGCAGGGAAAGCATTGCGCCAAAGCTGGACTGCTTTGGGCAGTTTCACCCTGAAGGTCTCTCACAGCAAAGGAGAGGGCAGAAGAAGGAAATACCTGTTTAGAGATGGCGTTCAGTGGTACAGCGTTGGTCTGAAGGTAAAGGAAGCAGTGATTAGTCTATACTATTATGATTTCATAGAGGCATTTGATAGCTCCCATGTATGAGCTGGGGTTTTGTTTTACTCGTGTGGTCGGAGTCAAAGCTGGCGTAGGCAAGTGCTGATCTGTGCTGGGTGGTGAAGCCGTGCTCCCTCATGCCTGCCGAGGAGCTTGGCCAGGGGTTAGGCTTCTCAAATCTGCACCCGTGTTCAAAGCCAGCACTTGTGCTTTTGCACGCCAGCCCCTGGAAGGTTACAGGGAAGCGGTGATGGTCCCACCACAAGTGCACTTAGAGGGTTAGATGTGCCATGGTGTACACCGCAGTTTCGTGGCTGCTATGGTCACCTTTGCTGGACATTCAGGTCAAACAGAGCAAAGCTCGTGTGATTCATGGGAAATGCCCTGCTCTCAGCTAGGAAATGGCCTGAGCTGGTCAGACCGCTAGAGGGGCGAGCACTGGCCCCTTGGTCAAGAAAAAAATCTCAGATTTCATGCTTCAAGGTTGCTCACTTGGCAGCTTTCCTGAGAGCTCAATTCACTTACAGCTATAAGCATACAAATGTATGTGCGGTATAATCACCCTGCTTGGAAATCCTAATGGAGCAAAGTATTTAACTCTGAAAAATACTTGGAGTAACTTCTTTGCAATGTATAGAGCAGCAAGCATTTCAGAAACAATCTGTGTATTTAAACAGTCATTACTGCCTTCTGGGTAAATAACACATGTTTTTAAAATGGTCTCTATACACAATAGACGCTAACACAATAAATCCTAATTGCTCTGAAGGACCCATTAGGCTCTATCAGGTCAATACACGGTGGAGGTTTTTTGAAAGTCACTCACTCTGTCTTAACATAAGCCACAATTTGAAAGTCCGTAAATAAGTATTTGCCCAATGAAGAGTGAAGGCTTTGCCAGGGCCATACTAATTTATCATGTCAGCTTCACTATGGGAACTGTTTTCTTTTCAAGGGCCAACGTAAAAAAAAAAAAAAAAGCACAAGGTGATGTGTTTCAAAACCTACATATCTGAAAAGTTTCAGGCTGAATTATGCCCCCCAAGAAAATCAAATGTAAAGTTCACTGCCTCCCCCGTATCTCCGCATTGTGTGAATCACAGCAAGGAGATTCGAAGACCAGCCGTGGCTGTGGTGCTGGCAGAGACCCTTCCGCACCCCCACCGACCCTCCTGTGCCTTTGGGCCGGCACCCTGATCCTGCCTCTGCCTTCCGCGTGCTGTGGGGGTGGCACCTGGGGATGGGAAGACCCCTTCAGTGTACCGACCGTGCCTTGCAGAAGAGTCCCAGCCCCAGGGGAGACCGATGGAAACTAATTATGTACATTTTATGTGCGATTATGTGTACAAATATTGTTCAGTAATAACTGATGAGTCCAGCAAGGTGAGCTTCAAATGCAGTCTTCCTGATTTTACTTTAATCTTACTTACCTGGACTTCTGGCAGCATTTTACAAACTGCGGCACTTGTGTCAGGTGTTGCTGAAGTCTGTGTCACTGTTAGAAATCAGATTTTGCATTAATTCCCTCAGGAGTTGTCTAGTTCCATGTAGCTTTTTACTGTGACTGCAGTTTGGCATGGTTTTGTTTTCCTGCAATATGTTAAGGTGGGTAATTGTACAGGTATATATAAAAACAAACAGTATCATAGAATCACAGAATCACAGAATGGTAGGGGTTGGAAGGGACCTCTAGAGATCATCCAGTCCAACCCCCCTGCTAAAGCAGGTTAGCCTAGAGCAGGTTGCACAGGAATGCGTCCAGGCGGGTTTTGAATATCTCCAGAGAAGGAGACTCCACAGCCTCCCTGGGCAGCCTGTGCCAGGGCTCTGTTACCCTCACAGTAAAGAAGTTCCTCCTCATGTTCAGGTGGAACTGCCTGTGTTCCAGTTTGTGCCCATTGCCCCTTGTCCTGTCGCTGGGCACCACTGAGAAGAGTCTGACCCCGTCCTCTTGACATCCACCCTTTTGATATTTGTGAGCATTGATCAGATCTCCTCTCAGCCTTCTCATTTGCAGGCTGAACAGACCCAGCTCTCTCAGCCTTTCCTCATATGAGAGATGCTCCACTCCCTTAATCAACTTCGTGGCTCTCCGCTGGAATCGATGAAGGTTAGGATTTTCAAGGGAATTTCAACAAGACATCCATGGTGAAAAACATTCAGGTGATTTAAATCTGAATTCTTGTACCTAGCCCACAGCTTTTAAATCATTTGGGCACGTGAGAATATGTTTGCCCCTGCTGCTGTTGCACTTTTGGTAGGGTTCAGGTGCCGGAGTCCCTCTGCAAATGGCAGCCGTGATTCTCATTCTGCTCTGCCTGCTCACAAAGTGCTAAGAGCTGCCCCGTCTCCCTGCCTGCCTGTTGCTCCTGCCTGCAGGGCAGCAAGGCCCGTGGTCTTTTATTTAGGAGCCCCTCTCCAGGTCCAGTTACACTAGGTCGGTCTTGGTGCCAGGGTTTGCGTCACTGGCAGCCTGCTGCCTCACGACTCTCGGGCGGGAACGCAAACGCTTGCCACGGGTCAAAGCAGAAGCACGCCTCTCTTGGTGCGGCGTGCAGCCACGTCCCGTGCGCAGGGGAAATATCAATCTCCTTTTGTACCACTACACGGTGGGTCCGCTGTGCTGGAGCTGGCAAATCACAGAATCATACAATGGGTTGGGTTGGAAGGGAACTTAAAGATCACCTAGTTCTGACCCCCCTGCTGTGGGCAGGGACACCTTCCACTAGACCGGGTCCCTCAAAGCCCCATGATCATGATACCAATGTGACAGCCGTCTGTCCCCACACCCGCGGCAGGCAGTAAGGCACAGCCTTGCCAGTCTCCTGCTGCTGCGAACTGCCTGCCCTGTGGTCCCCAGCACCCCCTCGCTCCAACGGTTCGTTATCAGGGGTCACTGCTAATTTGAGCCGTCCTTGAGCTAGCACAGTCTCCGGCTGGGGTGACTGGCAGGCTGCCCACCGGCACCAGGAGCCTACAGTCACCTGTCGCCACCGCTCCCTTCCCAGGAGCCAGAGAGTTGTCAGCAGTGCAGGCAAAACCAGGATTTGCTGCTCCAAGCAAGAAGGGTCATGGTCTAGGGATGGCTAACTGGTCCTACAACGAGAGGGGCAGGATGTTCCGGCCCTGCTTTGGTACAAGCAAAGCCAAGAGCAAGGTTGGTGCTCCCCACCTTTGTCCCTGCCCAGAGCCTGGGCTGAAAAGCTCTTTGCAAAAGGCTGCCGAGTTCCCGAAGGGGGGCGAGGGCAACAGCTCGTCTTTACCAAGGAAGCTGTCTTACTCCTTTTCTAAAGTCCTTTAAAAGTCACAGTAACCTTCACAAAGGCAGTTTGTCCAGGTAAACAGCAGAGGCTGACAATACAGCAGCGGAGGAGCCAAGTAATACAGAAATGCTTACCACTTTTTAACTTTCTCCTCGTACCAGGAACCGCTGCATCCCAACTAAAGATGCCTCAACAGGTGGAAGGTATGTCTGCGAGGACACATATTTTGTCAGCCCATGCCCATATCCTCTGGGCTGGCGTCACGAGCAGGGACTAGCTGGACTTCCAGGCTGGACTTCCAGGCTGGACTTCCAAGCAGACCTGTCTAGCGTGGTGGAGCTTCATGAACACCTCTGCACACGGATTAAAGGTAAAGAGATTTCCTAATTATTTGTAGAGATTTTCAACAACAACAGCAAGTTCTTAGGGGTGGGAGACACCTTGTCTTTTTGTCTCCAGGGTTTGGCACAGCAGGTTTTGTGCAGGCACAGCATCTGTCACTAATAATGCTGGGTACGAGTAAAGCACAGTGCTCTCATACTGAACCGTGGAGATGAGTAACAAGCCTATCAACTGTACTTGCACTTACACCATATTTAATCCTGTTCTGGTTGCTCTGCTACGTATTCATAAAAAAAAAAAAAGGAAACAGAAGCACAGAGCAAGCCAACAGATGTCTACCTGGGTCTTAATTGGATTTTATATGTCCCCAGTGTAGCAAATATAGCATTATTTACAGCCAGGCTCTAAGAATTAGATACATCTGGAGGAGTGGTGAAACCTGAACCAGACTGCAAGAGTTGATAGATTAACTGAAATGAAGAGCTGCCCCATCTTCTCCCTTCCCACCCATATACCAGTTCCCCGTTGTGTGTCGAATCAAACCACGATATTGCCCAAGGGAGCTCTTATAAAAATGAAAAAATACCGGCAAAAAAGAGAATTTCTGTTCTTGTGGAGCTTCATCAGCATTTTCGAATTGTACAGCAATGATGATAATAAAAAGGCTGCCCTCTGCTCTCAGCTATAATTTGGATAATCAACTGAAAGCCGTAATGAAACTGTCTGTGATTGCTTTCTCCTAGGCTGCTAGTTCACAGAAACTCATTGTTGGGGAGAATTAAAAGTTATGACTCCAGCTGCAGGGATATGCCACTGTGTTCCAAAGGAACACGTGACTTGTAATTCTCTTCCATATAGCTTTATTACAGGCAAAACTTAAAGCGTAAAGCAAAGGGATATAGGGACTTGAGCTTTTTCTTTGGCCTTTTCTTTGCCTTTTTTCAAAAAAATTGTTAAGCATCAAGGTTGACAGCACCAAACGATATGCACGTGTAAGCTGGGTGCACTTGTAGACGCAGAGGATTTAGGAGGTGGTAATGAGGTCTCCGGCCTTAAATCCTGGAGGACTTTGGGGTGCGGTAGCAGCAGTCAGTGCTCTGCCGATAGGCACGAGAGCCAATGGCCGCAGAGCAGTAGGCAAGCCAGATTTTACCTCCGGGAGGAAGGCAGGAGTAAGTTGTGGTTTGAAGTCTTTGTTTTCTGGGCTCTGCATGCAGGAGGGAGCATTTTGGGTGCGTGAGGTCTTGGGTGCTGGTGTTCCCCAGCACCAGGCCGGAACGTGAGCTGTCTCTGGCTGTGATGTGCTGTGGGTATGTCTTGGCTAGTGGTTTCTAGCAGGACCAGATCCAGTGCTGGATGCGAGTACTTTTCGGTCCAAATTGCCCTTCCATCCGCATCCACTGAGGAGGAGTGAGGGGCTCCTGTGGAAGCGCTTGGGAGCAGCCTTCCTCCTCGGAGCGAGGGTGCTGCCACAGCGGGTGCAGCCTGTGACCCCCAGATCTGGTTTCCGGAGCGTCTGTTCTCCTGCGTGCCCTGGACGTGCTGTACGCTTCAGGAGCAGCGGAAGCTGCTGAAACCCGGGCTGGTAATTTGGGTGTTTGCTAGCACGCAGGTTCGAGTTCCTTACATCAGGCACCTGAGCGTGACCACCGCGGTAGCTCCGGCAGGAGCCCGCGTTTCCCAGAGCGCTGGGAAGGGGGCTCTGCCCCGGGCAAGCTCTCTGGAAGGCGCCGGCTTCGTTCGTTCGTTCGTTCGTTCGTTCGCCCCGCGCCTGCCCGGCGGGAAACGGCTCGTGAAACGGCTCGTGAAACGGCTCGTGAAACGTCCGCCGCGGCGGCGCGGCCGGGAGCCCGGGCCGGGAGCGTGGCG
>VZSC01003113.1:200467-230194 GCA_013398225.1 Steatornis caripensis | reverse complement strand
TGGGCGTTGGGGGCGGCAGGTGCCCGGGGCATGCGGCGGCGGTAGGACGCGCGGCGGCGATGGGCGGCCGGGGGCTGCCGGTGCCGCTGGTGCTGGGGCTGCCGCTGCTGCTGGGGCTGCCGGCGGCGGGGCGCGCCGCCTCCAAGGCGCTGGTGTGCCAGGAGATCACGGTGCCGATGTGCAAGGGCATCGGCTACAACCTCACCTACATGCCCAACCAGTTCAACCACGACACGCAGGACGAGGCCGGGCTGGAGGTGCACCAGTTCTGGCCGCTGGTGGAGATCCAGTGCTCCCCGGACCTGCGCTTCTTCCTCTGCAGCATGTACACCCCCATCTGCCTGCCCGACTACACCAAGCCGCTGCCCCCGTGCCGCTCCGTCTGCGAGCGGGCCAAGGCCGGCTGCTCGCCCATCATGCAGCAGTACGGCTTCGCCTGGCCCGAGAGGATGAACTGCGACAGCCTGCCGGTGCTGGGGGACACCGAGGTGCTCTGCATGGGATACAACCGCACGGAAGCCACCACCCTGCCGCCTTTCTTCGGGAAGCCCACGCGCCCGGCCAAGGACGTGGCCAAAAACCTGACGCCGCTCGGCGGGCAGCGCCCCTCGGGGCTGGACTGCGGCCGGACTTGCAAGTGCAAAGCGCCCCTGATCCCCATCTCCAAGGAGTCCCATCCGCTCTACAACCGCATCAGGACTGGGCAGGTACCCAACTGTGCCATCCCCTGCTACCAGCCCTACTTTACCCAGGATGAGAAGACCTTCGCCACCTTCTGGATTGGCCTCTGGTCCATCCTCTGCTTCCTGTCCACCTCCACCACTGTGGCCACCTTCCTCATCGACATGGAGCGCTTCAAGTACCCTGAGCGCCCCATCATCTTCCTCTCTGCTTGCTACCTCTTTGTCTCCATGGGCTACATCGTGCGGCTGGTGGCAGGGCATGCCAACGTGGCTTGCGACCTGGAGCACCACCACATCCACTATGAGACCACGGGCCCTGCCCTCTGCACCGTGGTTTTTCTTCTCCTCTACTTCTTCGGCATGGCCAGCTCCATCTGGTGGGTCATCCTGTCCCTCACCTGGTTCCTGGCAGCCGGCATGAAGTGGGGCAACGAGGCCATTGCTAGCTACGCGCAGTACTTCCACCTGGCTGCCTGGCTCATCCCCAGTGCCAAATCCATTGCTGTACTGGCACTCAGCTCCGTGGACGGTGACCCGGTGGCTGGTGTTTGCTATGTGGGCAACCAGAGCCTGGAGAACCTGCGGGGCTTCGTGCTGGCACCGCTGGTGGTTTATCTCTTCACCGGCAGCCTCTTCCTGCTGGCTGGCTTCGTCTCGCTCTTTCGCATCCGCAGCGTGATAAAGCAGGGCGGCACCAAGACTGACAAGCTGGAGAAGCTGATGATCCGTATCGGCATCTTCACCGTGCTCTACACTGTGCCCGCCACCATCGTCATCGCCTGCTACATCTACGAGCAGCACAACCGGGAGGCATGGGAGCGGGCGCAGAACTGCGCCTGCCCGGGGGACCCCCACCGCCCCAAGCCTGACTATGCCGTCTTCATGCTCAAGTACTTCATGTGCCTTGTGGTGGGCATCACCTCCGGTGTCTGGATCTGGTCTGGCAAGACGCTCGAGTCCTGGAGACGCTTCACAGCCCACTGCTGCCGGGCCAGGAAGCCGGCGGGTGCCTCGGTGTACGGTGAGGCTAGCCCGGCGCTGGCGGGCAGGACGGTGCTGCCCAGCATGGCCTCCTACCACAAGCAGGTCCCGCTGTCCCACGTGTGACTGGAGGGAGCCTCAGTGACCCCAGCCACAGGAAGGAGAGGGTTGCAAAGACCCTGGGCCACAGAAGAGGGGGAGGCAGCTGGACCACCCCAGCATCCTCAGCCCCATCGTAGCGGTGCTGCCCGGGACTGAGCATGTGTGCCCGTGGGGCACGGAGCAGCTGCAGCCTCAGGCAGGGCAGGGAGAGGTGCTGCCAGTGACGTGGGGGCAGAGGCCTGGAGCCTGGCACCGCCGTGTATGCCCCATTTGGGGTCCCAGACCCTGTTCGGGGTCCTAGGGTGCTGCTGCCTGTGGGCTGGTCAGGTGGCAGGTAGCTCTTGAGCACTGATTTGTGTCCCGCAACGAGCCTCTGGGCAGGTCTCGCTGGTGCTGGGGTGAAGGGGAGAGCTGCAGCAGGGAGGGCGGGTGGTCACCCCCGACCCCAGGTGATAGCACTGACACTGGCACCAAGCCGCTTGCCAGAGCCCGGTGGGGTGCAAGGGGGCCAGGGACAGCTGGCAGCGGGGGCTGCCTCCCTGCCATGCTGCACCCGGGCCCCCTGGGCAGAGCAGGACAGTGCCCCCAGAGCCCCTGGGCACAGCCACCTGTCGCGGAGGCAAGGGCTGGAGGCCCTCAGCGTGACACCGTTGCTGGCCCCGCTTGGGCAGCAGCATACTGAGCGGGAGCGGGGACGGAGGGAGGGAGCTGCGTGAGACGGGGGCTTCGTGGGCTTTGGCGGTGCAGGAAGAAGGGGCTGTGGAGAGGAGCCGCCACCTGGCCCTCGAGGAGGGCAGGAACAGGGTCCCAAGAGTCTGCAGCGCAGGCAGGGACCAGGTGACCCCAGAGGTCACTTCTCCCCCAGGCAGGGGTCTCGGGGCCGGGAAGGGGCTGGCGTAGGTGAGGCTCAGCTCTGCGGCGCCGACTTGCAGGCTCGACTCGCCGCTCTGCCATGGGCAGCCAGCTCCGCTGCCCGTGGAGCAACTTGCTCCTGAGAGCCGAGGGGCTGCGCGGGTGATGAGGCTGCCGTCACAAGGAGCCCGGCGCACGGCTGGCTCCTGCACTGGGAGCAGCCTGTCCTGGGCTGCCGGGTGCTCTGGGAAGGTGTTGATGCTGCTCAGTGCCTCTCGCCTCTGCAGCAGGGCGACTTTCTCGCGTCTCGCTCGTACCGTGCAGGCTACCTGGGGTGAGGTAGGCAGCCGCGGTGCTCTGCCCGCCAGCCTGCCGGCTGTGGCACACAGCACACAGCTGAGCATGTCTCAACCAACACTAAAAGGGTGGTTGTGCTTCTGCCGCGGGTAGTGTATGCGGGGCCGGGGGGCGATTGGAGCCAGGTAGCAGTCCGTCTCTCCTGGGGAGCAGCTGGGTTTTGCCAGCCAGCCAGCTTCAGCACTTCTTGCTGCTTTTTTTCAAAGCTGCGCCTCTGTCAGAGACAGTGCCAGGTTCAAGAGTGAGGAGTTCATTTATGAAAACCCAGCAGAGCACTCTTGCTCCCTTTCCTCCAGCTTCCCAATCCTTTTTTACTTCCCCGGGTAAGGCAGCAGCAGAGCAGTGACAGAGCCGGTGCCTGGCATTAAGCAGTGGTGACAGCTGGGTTTCGATAAGTAGAATGATGGCAGGGTGTGGGGGGCGTGAGGCTGTTGTCGACTTCACCAAATGCGGCGAGGGCGAGGGGCTCCGGCTGCAGCACAGGATGGGGCACAGCTGGCCAGAGGTGGCTGCCTCTGGCGTCAGTCTGCTTGTGAAAGCACTCTTTTTTTTTTGTTGAGTTCCCCCCTGCTGCCGCCCTAAGTGCTGATCACGTATGTAACTGCCCAGCCATTACTTGAGTCCTTTTTGCCCTCCTTCAAGTGTGGCACCATGACCCAGCTGCTAGAGCACTGGCGAACAACTGCTGGCTTTGCTCCTGCAGGACTGCAAGGATCCGAGGTTGTTCTCGACACCCTTGGACCACTTCAGTCAAGAAGGTTTCCACCTTATTTTAAAACCAAAGCCTGGGAAGTGAGGGGACGCTCAAGTGGCACATCTACTGATAAAGGTACTGCCAAGGTATCGCGTGAGTGTCTCCGGGGCATTCTGGCCAGGGGAGCGTGCGGTGCAGGGACTGAGGGCTCTGCAGGCGCTGCTCAGCTGCACATATCAGCGCTCTTGCGACAGAGGGCTTGCTCCCTCCAGCGCGTTGCAGTACTTCATGGTGGACAGAATTGCACCATGTTGTGTTACAAACTGTAAATAGTTGTATTATAGCCTGGTTTGTACATATGGAAGCCGTAGTGACCTTTGATACAGGTTTGAGACAGGTGTGTTCTCGGCAGTGAGGCAGGTCAGGCGCGGAGATGCTGTGGGCAGTCTTGTGTTGTAATCCAGGGCATTAAATGACTCCAACCTGCTCCAATCTACGCCTTGCTGGACTCCTCTCTTTCTGTAGTGCCTTTTGTAGATACAGCTAAACACACATCATGCAATACAATGAACAAAACCCTGTCAAAGGTGGCGTTTTGTTGGTTTGGGGTTTATTTTCAAAGTGCAACTGACTGTGTAAGGCTTTTTTTTTTCTTTAAAAAAAAAAGAAGTCCAATATTAGCTACAAACTGTTGTCTATTGAAAAAATGCAGGAGCATTTTCAGCTTTGATCTAATGGTAGGTTAATGCAATGAACTTGTGTTTGAGCCTGGCTTCTCAGCAACAAGTGGCAGGACAGAGAAAGGAGCCATTGCCGTGTGCCCTGTATGCTGTAGCCAATTTACATGTTGATTTTTTTTTTTTGCCTCTTCCATTATGGATGCTGTTCAACATCATTGTCTAAATAACTGTACTATATTTTGTGAAAAGCTGAAGAAATTTTATTCAAAGAAAAGTATCAAGATTAGTTATTTATGAGGACCAAAAAAAAAAAAGTGTGTTGTTTTCTTTGCGTCTGCTAGACTATTAATTACCATCAGAACTTAACTGTGGGGGAGGATGGGGAGGCACGTGCTGGAGGGCTGTGCAGAGGTCTTGTCTCTAGGGGTCATGAGGGACTGGGGAGGCAGCGACATTTGCATAGTGCAGGAATAGCATGTTCTGCATGCACCACCCCCATGCAGCACTGCCTTCAGCATGGGGGACATCACCACCCGCGACGTCCAGGCTGAGCGTCCCAGCCTGGGTGCAGGAGCCTGGCTCTGCACTGAACCGTGTTTAATCCTCAGGGGCTGCCGTGGCAGCTGGCTGTGCTGCTGGCTGGTGCCTGTGACCACGCTGACAGAGTGGTTCCTTGGCAGGCCAAGGTCACACCTTGCTGGTAGAAGAGGGTTAACTATCAACTTTTATTGGTGTTCTGCAGTTTACACACTACCAGCCCCTCACCCTGCGCTGAGATCAGGCCCTGAAGAGGTGCCCTTTGATACTTTTCAGGCCAAGCAGATGACAGCTCTTAGCGAAGCAGGATGCTGCACGCCCATTTGAGTGTCCCCTGTTGCCATCTGCTGTGTGCGCTCATGTTGGGAGGAGCACTTGAGGAAGGACAGCAAGGGGTTAAGGCTGGCTCCGTGGTGACTAATGGTGCAGGACTCTGCTATCTAGTTAGGTGTGTAGGCACACACCGGGTCCCACTAGATAGGATCTCTTACCTGGAAGCAGCGTTCCAGTACCAGCGATAAACCTGACAGCTGCATAGCCTGACTCACCCGATTCCTGGTGCTGGGTGATCTGCCCCACCACAATCAAGTGCAGGCAAAAAATGCTGTCAGGGGCTGATCCTCCTGCACGCAGGGCACCTGTTTCAGGATGTGGAGGGGACGTGCACCATCTCAGCATGAGGGTCTTACTGAGGAGCTGCAGACACTTGCTGCCTGCCTCTGGAAGTAATTCCAGCACCTCGCTGGCAGCTGTGTTGTCATCCCTGCCTCCCAGGAAGCCGCCACATCCTCAGCTTCCCAGTAAATAGGAGTTCATCAGCGTGGCCATCCCCTGCCTACCTCGAGCCACTGTTTTGGAGCAAGGGAGGGCCATTACTGCAGGCAGCCGTTTGCGAATCATCTGCAGGGCTCTGTTCCTGTGAGCACCCGTGTGGTCACACAGAGCCCAGCCTAATGCTTGTGCTGCTGTATCGCTCCCGTGCTCTCCGTGCCCCATTTGGTCAACTTAGGCCATCCTCGAGGCAGTCACTGGCTTCCTTGGGGTTGAACAATGCAAATACAGCACAATTTCAGGCTGGGTGGCATGGGGAATGACATAGTCTTACAGCACAGGGACCATGTGGCTTCTCAAAAAGGTTTTAGTATCAGAGAGCAGAAGCCAAAGTGGTTGTTTCACCTGCAACATGCTTTGTCCCCAAAGGCAGCCTGAGACTTTTCTAAACCTACAACAAACAGCCCATGTTCAGCCAGTTAAATGCTCTTTCCCTAGTTAGTCAGTTTTGGGGGTGGTGGTGGGGGGGGAGGGTGTTATTAAGTAAGTGCACTACAGTCACTGTGGCAGCACCCTGTAATTCACTGTATATTGTCAAACAACTCATTTGGTACAAGTGTAGCTTTCCAAGACAACGCTATGGGAAGTCAGGCCTACGTAACGCTATCGCACTGCTGTGCTGTGGGAAATACCAGTGCAGAGTGGGGCAGCCGCCCGCCTGGTGCGGAGCTCTGAACACACCAGCTAGCCTGCCCCACGCATGCCTGCCAAGCCTTGGTGCAAGGTCTTGCCTCAATTGCTCTTCTGTCCTCGTCCGCTTGCTCAGGTTATGCTTGACGCCTATACTCTTACCCAGAAGTGATGGTCTTGACATTTATCCCATCCCTGGAGTGCCTGTCCTCTTAAATGCCAAACCCACACTGAAGTAGTTCTCATTAAATTCCCTTAGAAACAAAATACACAGTCCCTGTAGACAAAGGGAAAGCGCTGCTGAAGCCCAAGGGCATCACGTAGCCCACAAGCACATCCATGACTTCCTGCCCCTGCCGACCGCTAACACACGATGCTCGTGTTATTCTCGGTGCTCACATCATTCTTGCTGGGCCATAACACAGCTATTGTCTCTGCAAACAGTATTTACTGCCAGATGGGCAGTGCTGCCCTGGAACTGAATGCAGGCAGAGGTCACCTCAACATAGCTTATTCTTCTGCTGTTGGGTTAAGAGAAACAAGGTACATTGACCCTCGTAGGCCGTTGCTCTTCCCCGGGAGCAGAGGTAGGTAACAATCTCTGTAATACCAGTATTCTAACTATGGTTGTAATTTTTCTTTTGCCTTTTTGAGAAAAGTGCTGCCAACACCAAGATTAGTGAAAGTTACAGGGTATTCCCTCTTCCCCTGTTCATCTTCCAGCAGAACCACCTAAATGTAGTTCCTTCTGAAACCCTATCATTGCTCATCCCTTCAGAAGGGAGCTGTGTGGTTTACTTTTTATTGTTTACCTAAGAAATCCACTAGCTGTGTTTTCCAGAATCTAACTCTTTTAGGGGGACCAGACTGTTACATGGAATTGCTATTTTTCCTCTCTTAAGAAGTCAAGTTGTAGTTTAGCGTCTGCTGAACAAATCAAAATCCTATTGACAATGTGCTCTGGGTTACGCCACACTAAAACTAAAGCCAGTTAAAATTTAAGGCAAAAGTAAGTTTGGAGCAGCACTCGCCTGCAGGATATGTTGCAGAACCAGCTGTCAGCTCCAGTTGTCATTCACCTGCCGGCCAGATCAACAGGAAGAGCCTCCACCTTATTTGGCAGAAAAGGTGACAAAGAAAAGATGCCCCGAGATTCTGCTGAGCACCTCACAGCTGAACGGCAGCATTTGCCGACACCCGTGCCAGCCTCCAGAAAGTGCACCCAGACTGATCCCACAAGGTTGACGGCAGCTGGCAGTGCTAAGGAAAGAAAAGCTCATTAGCAATTAGGTCACAAGTCAATCCAGGAGTCGGCCACTTGCAGCCTCCAATTTAGTGCTCAAGAGAGGACTTAAAAACCATCAGATCACCTCCAGAGAGACCGGTCCTACTTAGAGGCTATTTAAGTGCAAAGAAACCGTCAGCAAGTGGTTACTTGAGCAGCCCGTCAAATTCTAAATCCAAATGACTTGGGAATAGCCAGGCAGCTACGCAACACCCTACCATGGCATCAGCCGAAGCAGGCTCCCAGGGCCCTGCCCCACGCTGCCCACCAAGCAGCTCGCAGTTGCTGAATGATCTCTGCTGCCGGCTCCTCCGACACAAGTCACTGTGATAAAATGAAGGCGAGGGGCTGGTACAGGGAATGGAGGGGCCTTAATGCACACCACGGGGTTTTTTCTTTCTTTTTTCGTACTTGAGAGAAGCTGCGCAGCACCAAATACCTGTGAGGGGGGATGAAATCAGACAGCTGTACAGAACACACAATTCACCTTTAACTTTAATTAAAATAGAGTTTATTAGCTTTTCTTTTAATACAAACATGAGAAAGGAAAACCACCTGAAGATGTAGCGTTATTTTCAAAATTGAACTGCGATCAATACCTGAAGTGCCAAGTTCCATGGATTTGGGAGCCAGGGGCTGGCATATTTGCATACCGCAAAAGGCTGTATGCATCATTTTAACAGCTGAGCGCAGCCAAACTCAGACAGCCCCACTCTCAAAGGCATATGGACTTGTGATTCAGTGTAAGTTTCTGGGCCTTGGCTGGAAGAGGAAGCGCACAAAACCCATGCCATTTGGAGGGAGATCTGCTCCTAGGACAAACTGCCTAGAATCTATTTGGATCCAAGAAAGGAAGATACTACAAAGACTTGTAACAGGAAGAGTCTAATAATACTTATCCTGTTTAGAGTTCAGTTTCAGAGCCTGAAAGTAAGCTCCATTCCAAAGGCTCAGAAAGAGCAAAACCTAAGCCTCCAGAGCAGTTGCACAAGATAAAATTCACTTTGAAAAAAAATAAAATGGGTTTTATAGAAAGCTTCTTCATTAACTCTCAATTGAACACAATAATTTTCAATCTCCCTTGTTAGGTAGTCCAGGATTCTCAGACTCATTACTGTCTCATTATGAATGTAAATCCCTCCTAGGAAACAAAAACCCAAGGAGAGCCAGATGGATGCACAATATCAGCTCTAGGAACTCCACTGTATATAGCACAAGAGACCTGCAGTAGAACTCGGAGAAGCAGTGCTGCACACACGCCATTCACCACTGGACTGCTGCACTGTTTGGGATGGTGATGATGTTTCCAGACCAACTTTCTCATTCAATGCCTCAGAAAAATATGCAGATTGCATCTCTTCCAGAGCAATATAAGTATTAGAAAATGAGAGAAGCACCATAATTCACAAGAAATGCAGCATGGACCCTATACATTTTAACAATACATAAAACTGCATCTCTGCCCCCAGGCAAAACATACAAAGTCTTTTGACAACCTCTACCGGAGTGAAATGGGTGCAGAGTTGGAATTCCTTCCTGCTGGGCAGCTTCTTGGTTATGAACAGATCACCAATAATAGCAGCTTTTAGTAGCCAAACCAGGGAAAAGCTGTCAACACTTGTCTATGCTACTGTTTTCAGCTCCAGAGTGGCTTTGTACTTTAAGAGTCCCATGTTTTGTTTTGTGTGTTTTTTTTTTGTTAACACTGCATTGACCTGAAATACAAATGCAGTGAGAGTCTGGATGACAGGGGAGAGGAGGGAAGAACATTGTAACTATAGTCATGTGGTTAGTGTTTAAATTCTAAAATTTAAAACTACTTATTATTAAAAACCTCAAGAGTTCACAGCTATAGGCCTACATAGTAAGCAAACATCTGTGGGGAAGAGAAGGAGAGAAGTTTGTTTTTGCACCTCTGGATACATTTAGGAGGAGGAGAGAGTTGATTTGACAAAGGTCTTGTCTTTTGCACCAAGTATGCTCCCCGAGCTCTGGGCTCCCTTGGCTAGTTTACCTTCCTCTCCTCCTATTGCTGGAAGACACCATCACCACTGGCTGGTGTGCATGGAGCGGTGGTATTCCTCCAATTCATATGGATGCTGGTTCATGGTGCTGCACCTTTCTCTCTCCTCAGGAGAGGATGGCATTAGAACGGCGGATACCAACTAAGTTATCAGCACTGAAAGATCGTCTCATAGCAGCTTTTGACAAGTCTTTGTATTTGTCTTCACACAGCCGGGAGATAGCCTGGATACCGTGTTCAGATACAAAATGAAAAGTACGCATTAGAAAAGTCTGAACATTTCAAGGAAGCTTTTACAAGTGTAATACCAACAGAGCAGGCACTCTGTAGCAGTGACGCTACTAGCTTTTTTACTTAGAATGAGAGTAAATAAGTAGTACTTTTTGGGGAAAATATTAAAGGGGCCCGTTCCCATGCTAATGAGAACCCTATCCATCAGAAAGTAAGGCATAAAGAAGGTGAGTGGTTTTCATATCCAAGTATCTTTATTGTTTTACCAGTCTCACTGTCTAATGGAAGACTAGGATCTGTTTCAGACTTACAAGTTTGTGGAATTGCACCTAGTAGCTAGCTCTAGCAGCAGCACAAAAATTCTATGTTAACAGTACAAAAATGCACACAGTCGTTTCTATGAGAGAAAAAGTTCAAGCTGAGAAGGTTTCTGCACTCCCTCAGGCACCTGGCCTCAGTGCAAGTGAGCCTAGGAAATGAAGTTCTACAGGACGTCCGTTTTGCCTTTACCTACTCTATGCCCTTGCCCCCAACGTGCTGTTTGTGGGATCATTCACATGATCGGGTTCCTGAAGAGGTCTGAGAAGGGAGGGCAGCCCACTGCTTGATGGCATGGCAATAGCCATGGCACTCTAATACAGCAATTAAATAACAGCACATGTGGACAACTTAGTATTTAACTGCTTTTTCACCCATTTATTGGCTTCCTTCTGCTCTGCTTATCTAGCTTGTCAAGCAGCCTTTATTCTGGTGCTGCTATTCTAGTAACAAACCTCATTATTTAAATCCCAATAACACATGATTGTCCAGAAAACACTGTGCGTCCTCCCCTGCAAGGCCTATTTCTTTCTGATCGGAGCATTCAGGCATTATCAATGCAAATAAATAAGGATACCTGTAATAAAAGGCTGAACTGAATTTCAGTCCTGAACATTTACTTTCATTAATAATTTACCACCTATCACCAGATGAACTTAAGAGTCCCACGATCAGCTACAAGCCTACACCTTCCCTTTAAGGCAGCACCCATTCAGCACAGCCCAGTGTTCTGGAAGTTCAAAAGGTGAAAAGCACTCTGAGCATGAATAAACTTCTAAGTGTATTTTAAAATAATTATTTACATTTATTTCTGCCGACCTTCTGGAGGCATGCATTTGGCTCAAGAGTGGCATTCTTTGAAACACTGGCTGCGTGAGCTCCCGGTGCAAGACCAGACAGAGTCTCCATCCTGTTTTAATGTTAGCACATCAATCATAAAGCAACCTGTGGTGACATATTTAGCCCCAGTCACCCATATGGTGTAAATCAGTTTTCAATCCCTGGAATACTAATTCAGTCCTTCATACAGGCTCCTATCAACCGCGCCTGTGCTTCTAACCAAAGTTACAATAAAAAAATTTTAGCAAATGGTTTAAATATTTGTCACATTTTAGAATTAAAACCCAGAATGTCCTATATACATGCATTACTAAGTGCATTATGGCAAATCACATACTGTACTGAAAATCAGTCCGGTTTTAAATACCAAGCCCCCAAATGCTAGCAAAGAAGAAACAAAAAAGGCTCACAATCTGTAAATCATCCACTTATGCCTGGGCACTGAGCAGTTCAGTAAACAATTTCCTGTGGAATATGAACTGCTCTACAACCGCATTTACAATTAGTGACAGTGTTAGCTTAAAGTGCAAGTAACAAGGGTGAGACAAAGCAGAGGAGTTGCATTGTTTAACTTTAAATAGAGGAACTTGTAGGCATATCATACCTATCGTTCCAAAGGACCAGGAGGGATCACACATTCCCAAAGTTAGCCACTTCTGGGACGAAATAAAAAAACCTGACACTTGGCAGAATTATTGGGGGTGCACAACAGAACAATGTAAGCCAAGAATACCGTAGCACACCCCTCTTTGAAAGGGGCTATGGTATCAGTGTACACAGGGCCTGCGGTAATGCCTTTGTTGAAAGGTCAACAAAACATCATGCAGAGTCATCAATTAAACCTGGACAGATGAAAGGTTGCATTGATCCAACAAGAAATTTTGCCTGGGAACCCAGGTAATTTAGATATTTTCAAAATGTCTTGCATATCTCCAACAACTAGGAAGACTGACTCTGCAAAAGTTGAAGTTTTTTAAAACTTCAGGAGTCCTAGAAGGACAGCCTTTCCCATCGAGCAGAAAGGGCCACTGATCTGTATTTACACTCCTCTGGACATTCTGAAGGACTCTGAAGAAGCAGCTATTCCAAAAGTTTATCGTAAAGCAACATTTCTTTGGAAAGGTGAGGTTCTAAAAGTTGTGAAAAGAAACATATAATTTCTGTAGCTGTCCCCAGACAAATGGTTTATTAAACCATGAGAGCGGTAAGAGTGCTCCTTCTAAATCGAAAAGCAGCTGTGCAGTGGGATGCAGTGGGAAACCTTCAGCTGGTAGTATTTAGAAAGGTCCGAGTGTGACTGTCTCTAGGTGCTTGGAATACAAACTGTGACCAGGGAAGGACAGACAATCCATTACATGTGACACTAATCCTTTCAACCTTAAGTAGCCTAGCTGAGCTACAGTTCCCAAAATAACATCCATTTTATTTTGCGATCTGCTAGACTTCTATCATCTCTGTCCCGTCCTTTCCTCAGAATACTAGTTTAGCTCAGGCATGGTTTTAGAAGTGCTAACTGTAGTTCTAAAGGGGTTAAATTAGCCTGTAATACACTAATCTAAAAGCTTTTTAGTTTTTCTAACTGCCACTTAACATGATTAGCAACAGATGCTCTTACTACACATACCGAGTCCCCTGCTCAGCCAATCTCACACCATTACCTCCAGTTTCTGTGCTCTCTCTTTACTGAGAGGCTCCAGCAGAAAGCTCAGGTTATTGTCATCTGCTAGGGAGCGAAGATCGAAGTAGTATTTGGCGTAAACACTGGCAGGAACATTGATATTAAACTGCAGTAGCTCCAAGAAGTGTCTTTCCATCTCGTTCCTGGCAGGCATAAGGGACAGAAGACAAAGGAAAAAAAGATTGGTTTAGCTCGCTGAAAACACCAAAGAGACCTCAAGCTTGTTTTTAAAACCAGCAACTTTGAAACAGTCATCGAGAGCTCTGCATTATTGGTTTTGAGAGACAGGTCATTCACTAGTGCTGAAAACAAGGTGCAGCTTTTGAGTCCTGGCACCTCCGGCTCGGAGAGAAAGGTAGTGCCCTGTCGTGCACTCGCTCGGCTGACCGGGGAGGTTCATTCTTCGGAGTTCCATTAGTGCAGCTGTACAATTCATGCGCCATTCTCACTCTCATACGGCCCCACACTATAGTGATCAGATGAAAGGAATGATGTATGCTGTTTATTAGCTCTGAAGAACTTGCAGACATTTTCACCAGGCTGATAACAGGAAGGGGGTTTATTGAAGTAGAGGCGGACTAACAAAAGGAGTAGGCAGATCACCACGGCAACAAATGGATCTATGAAGAGCTGCTGCTATTATCTCACAGAAAAAAGCCTCTTGAAGCAACATGGATTCATCTCCAATAAATAAATAAATAAGCAGCATTAGGTGGGAGAAGGAATTTTCTCCTCAATAGCATTAGGCGGGATAACAAAGTACTATGTCAAAGGGCACTGTCCAGTTTTCACTCACTCGTCTATTTTCACTGGGCAAAATATCTGGAGGAAAGTAGGGAGAGCGCCATGACATGAAAAAGGCTGCTTCAGCTACTGTACTGTGGGGTCAGCTACATCAAGAGATGTTCTACAGAGGAAAAACTATGTTTTACAAATTAACCTAAAAGAAACTGGTGGAACCCAAACCAAGCGGTTCAGTTCAACACTAATTCAGCGATTGTTCCTACTGGTAGCCGTCCTGTCTCAATGGAATTTAGCAGCTGTATAGGCCAACTGTGAATGGACCAGAAGATAAGTTGCACAAATTCAGTGCCGAGGCTATTCTTGCTTTTCGGGAGCTTTTAAAATGGATGTTTTACTTATCAGAGGGGGAGAAGTAAATCAAGGAATCATCCAGGTTGTGTCCTGTATTGGATGGCAGGTCTCAATATGAATAGCAGCTTTGTGCTTGTTCCTGGCATAGTGGACTCGAGTATCATTGAACCTAGCACCAAAATTAATTTCCTGTTCATATGGTCATAAGCCTATAGAAATGGAAATCAGATAATGTTTTGATGATCAGCTGATCAGAGCTTGATTTACCTTGTGAATAAATGCTCTTCACTGTCCCTTTTGTACCCACTACACTAATACATTTTAATTGTGTAAAAATACAATCCTTCATTGGATTAACAAGTCTATTAACAGTGGTTTAAAACCTGGGAAAGGGTAATGCCCATGTGTTTTCTATGCCTTATTTACAAATATATGTAGCCAAAAGACTGAACAGCATGTGTCCCCTTGCAAGCAATCATAGTAAGATTAGCAGCTGCACAGTTAATTTTTCAGCGATTATGGATTCACTCTCATCAAAGCAAGCAAGTTTTGACAAAGGATGACTTACAAATATCAATTTAATTTTCTTTAATTTTTTCCCCATTAGAAGTAAAACAAAACAAAAAACCACTACCCCCTAAAAAGCAAAAGAAAAACCCCATTCAGTAAAAAAAATCCAGCTTTGCTTTGGTCAAATAAGAAAGGGCTTGTGACAGAAAAAAATAAGATGAACACTTTACCTATGTTGAGTTGGAAGAGGCTGAGGCAAATGAACTCATCTGCCAGTCACCAGGCCTGGATCATGTATCCTTTAACAAACGAACCCACTAGCAGTTTCTATGAGAGCCACACAGGTCACCCAGCTTACAGACCTGTGAGGTGGGGCTGCCAAACAAGTGTCTTTAAACAGTAGAGAGAGTGTGTTTGGTGGGGACGAGGTGCACCTACACTGCCTTCAGAAGAGGTGCCTGGCTTGTACACATACACACACACAGATTTGCAAATTGGGTGAACGAAACCAGATATAAACCCTTTTGCCAGTTCCAGAGTGGTGTAATTCCCATGCTTGGATTGCAGCGGTTCAATAAGAATATCCATCAGGTTAGTGAGATCATTTTAGGTATGTAGAGCCACGACAAAAATTCACAGAAAGTTCACAAAACTTAGAATCATCAAATCATTTAGGTTGGAAAAAGACCTTTAAGATCACTGAGTCCAACTGTTAACCTAGCACTTGCCAAGTACTCCACTAAACCATGTCCCTGAGCACCACATCTACAAATCTTTTAAATACCTCCGGGGATGGTAACTCAACCACTTCCCTGGGCAGCCTCTTCCAGTGCCTGACAACCATTTCAGTGAAGAAATTCTTCCCAATATCCAATCTAAACCTTCTCTGGCACAAGTTGACGCCATTTCCACTCATCCTGTCGCGTGTTACTTGGGAGAAGAGACCGACCCCCACCTTGCTACAACCTCCTTCCAGGTAGCTGTAGAGAGCAACAAGGTCTCCCCTCAACCTCCTTTTCTCCAGACTAAACAACTCCAGTTCCCTCAGCCACTCCTAAAGGACTTGCCACCAGTCCTTTACTGCACAGGAACAGCCCCCCCAGAGAGCAATACCTAGGAGAGTCCTGCCAAGCAATCTTTAGCCAGGGAGCTGATGGGGTTCGGGGTGGGGTTTTCAGCAGCATCACCAGCCATCTTCAACATTAGAACGCAACCATGCCTGGAATACTTTGCCAATTGTTTTCTCTCAGTAGTGCATGTGTTCAGAATATCTAATACTCACCGTCAAGTGACTAGTTTGAAAAATATTGGAACTACTAAAGCTGACAATTAACTATAGTACCAACTATTAATTGAAACTAGACTTATACACTTAAAACTCAGTTTTGCGGAGTATTTTAAGCAGTTTTCCAAAGTCCCGATTATAGTGATGTTATCCAGCCCGTGAGCAGTGAAGTCTGCCAAGCTGCAGTAGTGGGGGGCCTGGGATGAACACCCCTGGGCCACTGTCAGAAAGGGGCTGTACAGTTTCTGCCCATAGCTAAATTCAAAGATCTAAGTCATTTCAAATGAGATGTGATTACAGAAATCCCATCTTCAAACTGGAGGAAAGAATAAGCCCAAATTTAGTCTATTTTCCCTACCACCATCCTTGCTTTGAAAATGTAAGTACTGACAATTTCAGGAGACCCAGCATCGGCAATAGAGAATAAACATCCTGCTTGTTACAGATGTTTTCAGTGCTATCAATTTGATTTGTCCCAAATAGGGCCAGAAGAAGAGACATCAAAAAGAGCAAGATGTATACTCCAGCGCTCCTAGCATCACTGACCCCACTTCAGCCATCTCCAAGTTATTTGCAGCAACGCTTCAAGTATGTTCCTCAGATAGATGAGCACTCTGAGCCAGGTTGAGTGAAGATGTACACTGTATAAAATTGCTAATTATGCTTTCCTGAAAGCATAGTTGGCACAGCCCTGCATTTGGAGACAAAGAACTCCCAGGCAAGGGGTATGTATAAAACAAGGTACTATGTTTTCTGTTTGCGATGTGAAATAATTTGAATGACAAAAACTGTTTTGATGCAGACAACTCCCCTATTTTTAGAAATGCTGTCTCCCACGTAAAAGGAAGAAAACTGAGTATTTCTCCTCCTTAAGACTCCCAGATAAATAATTACTGTATTTTAAACATTAGCTTTAGGCTGAATCCAGGGAAAAGTGCTTGGGGCAAGAACAGAGTCTCTCACCTAGGTAGCCTCCCAGTGCTGCGTGCAAACCTCTACCACCTCAGTCTGCTCCTCTACCAGGACTGACTGTTACTACGTAGGCATGGACACATGCTCAATTACAGCACAGCAGTGTGAAAGAACTCATAAAACATGTCACAAAGTTTAAAAAGCCGGAAAGCCTGATATTAAGCTAGCCTTCCAGCATTTCTACCACTATGATAATAAGGGAAAGAGGGGAACAAGCTGGCAAATAGAATAAAAAAAGATGTTGTCATTTCAAATCTCTCAGAGATAGAACTTCGCAAGGAGGGGTTTAACAGAAAATCTAATGGGCCAAATCCACTCCACATAAACATGCCTCCAGCCTGTAGTACGAGCCTGGAGCCACAATGATGAACATCCTCTGAAACTGCAGAAGTCGTAGAGCTGAGTGCACCAAGAAAAAAGAGCATATTCAAAATTTCTGCAAAACCGAAATCTACATCTGAGACAAGAACATATACAAGGAAGAGCCTTACATAAACAAGCAGCAGTAAGACCGCGAATTTGTTCTCCACCCTGTAGGCAAGTCTAAGAACTCACCCAAAGAGGATGAGCTGTAGCAGTAGCTGGATGTAACACGTGTGACCAAATACCGACACAAATGACACCAGCCTGCCAGCAGCAGTGGCTAGGAATTCAGACCTTGAGATATTTAGGCCTTAGCTGGATACAAGAGCAGACACATAAGTCACAAGTTACAGCCTACCTTGCAGTTTCTCAAATTCTAAAACAGAAAAGGCAGGGAACAAATTCGGTTAACTTTTTTCCCCTTCCAAAAACACTTTTGATAAGACTGTAAATTTGGCACTTCAGAGTTACATCAATGCAAAAAATTAGTGGAAACAAGCAGCCAGTTCCATGGTTCGTCACTGGGGGAAAGAACATAACAGAAAACTAACTTTGAAGTTACTCAAGTCATTAAAAATATTAACACAGATGTGTCTCAAAGTAGGGTTATCCAAAGTTTCCTAGGTCAAAAAAAGGGAATTAGGCTGGACACCAGATACACATAATGTACATATATCATAGCACCAGAGACAGACATTTTTCAGTATGATCACAAAAACTGCTATTGAAAAAAACCACCAACCCCCAAAACAAAAAAACCCATTGCAGATTAGCCAAACCTTGCAACTTACATGTCCTCAACAGTAATGTCCTTCAATATTTGGCAGTAATCCACATTCCACACAGCCTGATCATCCCAGACTTTAGAAGCCAGCAGAATAGCTCCTAGGACTATCCTCTTCCAGTTACTAGGGCATATGTCAATCTCTGCATAGGTTAAAAGCCTTTCCAAATAAACCTATAAAAAGAAAAAAGGAACAGCTTTGTGTGCATAATTAAGACCTGGAGCTGAGTTACGAGCAGCAAGCATGCCGATCCAGTACAACTATTTTATCTTGTTATTAAGTGCATCAAAATAAGTATTAGTGATTACTACTTACACTTTAGAATCCAAACTTTCAGGAGTTTGAAGTTCCATTTTTTTAGTACAACACAAGAACTGGACCACCAAGGTACGCAATACAGATACTGAAGAATCAGTTCTGAGCAATGAGCACTGCTGTTTCAGTGAGACACTGCTGGAGTTCTTTCTGTCAGAGAGTCACGCAGACCCTGACAGGTTCTCATTAGGGCCTGTCTGGGGTAGTAAATCACTCAGCATCACGCTAGCTTTTCATCACGGTTAAGGTTCAGCACTTGGAGCTTAACAGGAAGTGCGAAAACCTGCATTGTGCGTAGTCACGGGACGAAGATGCATCAATTGCTCTCTTTCCACAATGAAAGGCATTATAGCGCTATTTCACCCTATAAAGAACAGACTCAAGTCCTTCACCTCCAACAACATCATCCTCTGCTTTCATCTATATCACCAAGTGCTTACACTGTGAAAGATACCAAAGTCCAAAGACATGTCTTGGCCTCTTACTCATTCTTCCCATGTAATCTCAAATCAGCCCAAAGATGTCGAACCAGTCCCTTCCTTAAAAGTTTTCTGCTATTTCACACTCCTATAATGATCCACATACTAAGTAAGTTGCACTTTTGAATTTGAATACAGATTGGTTTTTAATGTTCTATTCGCTGAACTAAGTTTGAGGTCCTAATGAAACCTTAGATAAACTAGGCGATGCAGGAAGCTGTTTACAGGTCTAAGGGCAGGATCGATCTTTATGACTAGGGTCTCCCTGCACTTACTTCCCATCCTTGGCTTGTAGCCTGCAAGCAGACTAAAGCTGTTCCTACAGTAACAGAGCCATCTAGCGGTAAAATCCACTTTAAAAACTAACTGTTTCTATTTCTCGTAAATGCTACAGCTGGCTAGATTGCCCGGGGTTAGCTATCAGCTTGTTCTGTCAAAACTGCTTGCAAGTCTTTGGAAAAGCAAAAACCTCAAACTACTTTCAGAGTTTCAGTAGCTCTGTCTAACTGTCTGGCCTTTTTAATTACTTATTTCCTTACTAAAGGGAGTCCTTCAAGCTGAGTTTGCTGAACTGCCACATTGTCTTTGGTGACAGTTCTCATCTGCTCTCCTTTCAGAAAGTTTTTCAGAAAGAAGCCACAATGAAGACTGAAGTCTAGTATGCAACAAAGTGGAGTTTAAGAGATTGTCTAATGCAGCAATTACATAGGTCGTGGGGTTTTTCTTTCCCTTCATATACATGCATGCATCTATGTGTGTGTGTATAAATGAAGTAATCAGTATCATCATCAATTTTTTATATCCATCTTGTTTTCCGAAATCAAACAACAAACTAATGAGATGATTTTCTTATTATTGTTCTTGAATTCCAAATACCGCCGTGTTACCTGGGCAAAAAGTTGTAGCCTCTTCGGTTTAATAAAAAAAAAGTTTGATAAAGGTGGCAATGATTGAAGGCCGTAATAATGAGAAAGTTTATCTCCTGGAGTTCCTACAGTATTGAGTCTCAACCTCTTAGCAGGTGTTACTTGCACTGTTCTGGTTAATATGAACTCAAAACTCCCACTTTCCCCTCCACACAACAGAAATAAAAGATGTCTTTGAGTCCAATCTTCTTATACCCCACTGTTTACGGTGTCCCACTGTTCTGCCTTTCTCAAGCTTCTTCAGCCAGTTATATATTATGAAACAAACAATGTTTGATTGGACAAGTAACTAAGCATTACATATTGATATACAGAAGGCGTAAGTTCCTTTTTAGTTACCCACTTCTATGACTACTTAGCAGTCCTCTCTAACTCACTTGTGTAGTGTCTTCGTTACTAACGAGGCTTCATGAGATACTGTAACTATTTAAATGTCAGTTCAGCCCAGTTCCCTCATTGAGGGGAGGAAAAAAAAAAGTCTTCCAAAAGCTCAAGTTTCAGTAATCCGGCATCTCTTACCAGTGTCACTATTGCACATTCAGCTGTCAGCTGTGCAGCACTGAAAAGTGTCCGAACAAACCGGTAGATGTGCTTGTGATCAGGGTCATGCTTGTAGTAGTCATCTGGAACTTCTTCCCGCTGAAAGAAAGTTCTCTGAATTACTGAAAACCTGTCTTATTAAATACTGACTTTAAAGAACAGACACACATGGTTGTTTCTTCTCACTGAGTAGAAGTGTATACAACCCTTCCCTGTCACAGAGACAGAACTAAATTATGTACTGAAAGAAGCAAGCAGCTTTGCAGTATTATGAACATTCCAAACAAAACACAATAGCTTCAGCTGATAATATCTTTGTTTTGAACATTTTTTTTGATCTGAAGGCTAACAGGAAAGAGCATGAACTACCACCATTATTATGGGTGCTAACTGTCATCCATAGAACATTTTACAGAATAAAAGAGGTTTTTTTTTTAAAAAAAAGGTTTCTCCCTGCAAGAAAATCAGATATATATATACACCAGGGAAGCACTGGCTCTTCAAAAGGCAATATTAAGAGACTTCACAAGATTCCCATTCCAGCTGCGCAAGAGCTGAAGAACACATGTCAGTAATTCTGTCACAGGTAGAACTGGAAGGTAACTTACACTGTCTTCACAGGACTCATTCTTGAGAGATACCAGAAAGACAACAAAGCTAATGAACAGCTAAGTTTAACTTTGACACGATGCTAAACTGTTTCTAAATAAAGCTTGGGAATAAAGTCTGTAAAAGCAATCCTAAAATTAGTGTTTGAGAATTCTGACCCTGTCCCCCCAGACACTCCGATACTCAGCACTCTTCCTGGAGGGATGAAACTTCAAGACCTCCAGCTTTACACACTGGTTCTGCAAGACTGATAGTGGAATAGGTTTCTATCTACAGTCCAAGTCAGACCTATCGTACCGTAAAGATACCAGATAAGAACAGCATAGCTGCTTGACATTAAGCAAATAGGCATAAGGTAAGCAAAGCAGCAAGCATTTTCATGTGGTCTTGTAGCTTCAAATAGCCAGGTAACAGTGTCAAGTAAAATGAAGAGGTAAGTTAACTTCGTACTCTCCACACAGCCTTCTAATACACCACTAACCAATGGAGGTTACCTCTTCCAGGTGGGCATGCAACACTAGGAATAACATGAGCAGGATCCCCCGTGCATAATGCCTGCACTATGAGCAGTACAAAAGCACATCTGGAACTACATTTTTGGTGGCTGGAACTGAGGAGGAAAGGACTGGACTGGTGTTTGGGACTAAGCCCTGCGATGCCGGTAACTTGAAGTTTGTTACTTCTGCTCTTACGTGAATAGAGCCTGGATTTGGACTCCTTGTGTCTGAATCTTGAGAGGACAAGGTGTTCAGAGATGTCTTCCAGCTAATTAACCTTCTTAAAGGAACTGTCAGTACCCAGCCAAAACCCCATTGCTATAGAAACTAACAGGCCATTTGTATCTTTCCCCTCGGAAGTATGACATACAGCCATTACCATATTTCTATCTGTTTACTGCAGTAAATAGAAGAGACCTTTAAGTGTTCCCTAAAGGACACAATGGTTTTCCTCTCTTTGTACTCATTAAATAGGAGGTAGGCTATACAAAAGGATCAAAAGATGCCAGGTTGGTAAATAAAAAACCCCAAACTGTCTGATGAAGTGGAGTTCATCTTACAGAAATAATTTTCAATGTGAAACAACAGATTCAGGCAGTTAAAGTTTTGCACCAGACTTTTCTCTTGAAGTGCCACAGTCCATACAAGAAATCTTCTATATAGCTCTTCTGAAGTTCATTGTTTTTATTACGCATAGAGTTGTATTTATTCATGTGTACAATTCCTAGCACAATGGGTCACGTTTAGGGATGAAATTCTAACAAACTTAAAATATTTAATTGTTTATTAAAAACTGCTTCTTAATAAGCCAAATCTGTGAGAAATCAAGCTGCATTCACTCAGGTTAAGCCCCAGAGGAAACTGAATTTTTAAAGCCACTAGTGCTTTGCTAAATTCATTTCAAGTGAATAAACAAAAGAAGTGGTTCTGTAGGACAGTCATTGAGCTAGCAGTGCTCGAACTGGACATGAAAAGCACATGCTGCACTTGAGCTTGCCTGTACTATCAGGTTTTGCATCTTAAAGATTGTCTAAAAAGGTGTACCAGGACCCGTCACATTAAAATCACATGCTGAATGCTCCTAGCTGTTAGTGCAAGGCAGCATTCAGCATATTTGCTTTAAAATTTTGCCTTTCAGATTTTTTTTAAAGACCAGACTCACTGTCTCATACTTTGTATGATGCTTCACATATTATGTTCTCCTGTTTGCAGTCATTTAAAAGGTTAGGCACATATCTACTAACCATGGCTTCCTAAATAAATAGGAAGAACTTAATTAGTGTTAAAGCAGGCAAGAAAGGAGTCAGACAAGAGAGTTCTGATATGAAATATGCAAGAATCAGCACGTGCTTGCTTTCTATTTATATTCAAAGTATAGAAAACCAAACACACTTTCCAACATTTTGAAAGACCGGGTTCTGTTCATGATCTAGCTGATATCAAAAGTCCAGAGGACACTGTCTGTACTGTATTTTATATATAAATATATAATTTAAGACCAGTTTGCTTGTGACCTGGTGCTAAGACATTTTTATGACGTATAAAATAAAAATCAAAATGTTAAAAAATATGTATATTGATGCACATTCAGAGGATCAAAAAGTTAGACTTACTGTGAGAGGATGAGATTTTTCATCAAAAATATCCAATGATCTGTCAGAATCTCTACAAAGTAAAAATCTCTGGTTTAGCAACAAGAATTAATTGGTAATGCTATGCTACACTAAAAAGTATTATTCATTAAAGAGGTTAAAGGGACATATTTTATACTTCAGCTTTCCTAAAATATGGTACAAAGTTATAATTTATTTTTGCAAAGCATTAAATGATGAGATCTTACAACTGAATATTTAAGAAGCTAAACAATGAATAGCTACCCATGTTCTCATATTATGCTTAGTACAGTTCTTCCTTAAAATGTGAAACTGTCTCATTAATAGCACTTACTTCACAAAGACAGCTTGATTTTGAAGCATATGCTGTAACTAGCTATAACAGCACGGGTTATTTGTACGTGGGATTGAGCGTTCCTTCACCCATCAAAACTAATTTGTACCTCTGTACTCAGGAAAAGCTTAACAAAATTCAAAGGCTGATCTGTGGTGAGTTAGGTGTATTCTCCTCACTCCCTCTGTTTTGACTTTTTATGCTTCATTGTCGATGAAGCATGTGCCATTGGACAGGTGTATTACTGACCTGTATTAGTGCAAGAGGGGGTACAAAGAGGAAGCAGATACAACATGATGTGTCAGATTTTTCAACTCCTTTAAATTATACTAGCTGTTACCAAAGTGACCAAGACCGTATCCCTGGCTCAAAAAGAAAGTTTTTATATTTCAGCAAAAAAAAAAGTTCACTCACCTGTTCTTTATATGGTAGAATATTGCTAGTGTTACACTAAAAATAAGAAAGAAACAAAGACTTAACAAAGCACATTTTGTGCACACTATTCCACTGCAAAAGCTGTTGCTCACTGCAAAATGTTCAGAATCCATTATGTACTGGCTTCCTCTCACATTCTCGAGTACTCTCTTTCTGATTTCTGATGTTTACCTGTCTGAACATTGACTGGCCAAATCAGATTTGCTAGCCAAACTACTTTTATATTCATTGTACAGATATTTGTGCCATGAAATAAGTATTATACCACATTTTACATACACACCTTCATTGCCTGATTAGGTGACATTTATTGAAAATGTGGACTATTCACAACTAAGATATAATAAAAGTTCTACTTGATGTTACATATACTGTCGTAGAGATTCTGCTGATGTTTTAACTCTGTATCTATGGCTGTCTCATTTAGGATCTGTCTTTAAAAAGGGAATAATAAAGATATATTATGCCAGCATATTCCAAGAAGAGGACAAGAACAGGTATCAGTCTCTGCTGAGTCAAGTAAGACACTCATCTACTGTGGCCAAATTTCAGATACTTTACTGGCAGCAACAACAGGAACACTACCATCACAGGAATCTGTCACGGGGAAGCTCTGATCTGTTGCCAGCCAGCTGTACACCACTTCAAAATGGCATGAGCACATTCTTTTAGGTTTTTTTTTCCTCTAGAAAAGGAGAAGTGACATGCTAGATACCTCTGTTTGAAGCCAAATTTGAAAGCGACAATCAACTTAAGACATTTCCAAATACTAAGTGTTGTAACAGTAAAGTCTTCTGGGTCTGAAGCTACTTTGCCTTATGTTCCCTTCAAGCACAGTGAAACTCTCCTCTCAATTCTCGTCTGGTATTGTGTATGCACAAAGAACTGTCTCTGTGGTACCCAGAACAATAGGTCAAACAGCCGTTTCCACTGAAGAACCAAGAAGACTAGTTATCAAACTCACCTACCTAAAATAACAAATATACGAAGAAGTAGAAAGGCCAGAATTAAAACCAAAACCAGCAACGTACTGTCATCCACGACTAGAGGGCAGACTAATACCACTGGCAGGTAGCAAACACAGTCCTACAAACTTCCTGCAACTCCGTACAAAATCCATTTCAAGTTTTCCCAGATCGAGAGTTTCTGGATGTGGCTTTCGATGTGAAGACCTTGAGCTCCCCACTCCAACACACGCTTTTAAACCCAAAATGATGACGTTGTTCCGCACTGCCTCAGATTCTCAAGTGCACAATGACAACTACTTTGAAATACAACAGAACATTAGCTTTGTAACTGGAAAACAAGCTCGCTTCAGCAGTCATGATTAACCAGACCTCTACACCCTTCCATGACCAACCTGAATAAGCAGTGCTGTTCTCCTCTCATTCAAGTGTGTGACTCGCTTTGGAACACACAAGACCACCACAAAACCCCAAATAAACCTTGCAATGCTACTCTGCCCCTTGTTGCCCACAAATGGTTCTTACCACTTTATTGTGCTTCTAAGGTTAGGTTGACTGACGGTGCTGTCATCTATAAATATTGTTGAGCACGAGCTGTATTTTTTCGTAAGCTGCCCAGGAGAAACCTTAGGGGGGAAAAAAAAAGAACAGAAATACATTCAAGAAGAGGGATTCTGTGAGCTTTGGTTTGCCACACTGAATACTGGCTTTACCCCTCAAGTAGCTACTGCAGGAGGTCTTGCTCCTGATGATTGCTCCTGCTACGAAAGCCACCCTATACCCATCAAATTCCTGAGGATATCTTTTGTGTAAGATAGGTTTATAAATCATTCCTCGTAATATACAACATGAAGTTTTTGGAGTAATTTTCAGCAGAAACAGCTGCAGCTAAAGCAGCAAGTCCTCCGATTTTCTCAGTTCTCCTCCACTCCATTCTTGCCAGTTCGAGCCTCAGTCTCTCCTCTCTATGATGTACTTTATTAGATTTCCCTGTGACTCTGTAATCACCTTCTCCCGTCTTTTATATCCTACACCTCTACATTTTTTGGTTGTCCAGTATTGCTCCCTGTAAAGACAGGCAAAGATAATTCAGTTTTATCTTGCTAAGGAGGTTGTGAACGCATGCAGGCCTATGTACCTAGAATAATGACAGTTGTTTCTTGAATTTGTCTTTGTCCCAATATGCTAATATTATCTATGTAGCACACTAAGAATTTGTTTTACTTACATGATTGATGTGGTTACTCTTCCTCTTCTCTCGCACTAGAAGGAGGGAGAAGCAACGTGAACTGAAAGGTTTCTAAAATACAATCCCAATTTACATTCAATAAAGTAATTCTATTAACCTAGTCTTCTGAAGAACATGAGTATTAGAAGTTTCAAATTTGACTTTAGGTGTCTAGAAAAGTAGCTTGAGGGAAAAATACTGAGTTTTATCAAGCTAGCAAGCTACATTCTACTTCCAACTATCCACACGTACATTTAGGAACTACTTCTACCCATTGCACTAAGGGAAAAATGTCTCAGCTTTGAAAACGTGCTGTGTATCATGAAAAAATGGATTATTTTAGATCATTCAAATAGACAGTGTCCAATAAGGAACAGCAAAACCACTCAGCAAACAGAAGTGAAAACATCACACACTGAACCTGCCAAAGACACACAAGGAGGAAATGAGGTACCCAGCATTATATACGTGTTCTCTCTCCTCCTGTCAGACAGCAGAAGGTAAAAAGGTATTTCACTATACTGATGCTGGCACAAGCTATGCCTGTTCATCATCTAACTACAACCACGTTATTTGATCATTTTAAACTGTGTCAGCCTTGCAAAAAAAGATATTAAGGTTTAACTTCCAGCTATCACAGCAGCACTAAAACAGTGTTATTAAAGGAGAGCTGAGAGCTGCATCCTGCAGAAAGCTATACAGATGTGACAAGCCTGGACAGGTGGCTTCTCCAAAGTTTTGACCTCAGATCATTACCACTTGCTAGCAGGACACATTCTCTTACATATTTAGAAAAATTAACAATTGGAAGAGAGCATCAAAATTTTTGTGGTCTTTTTACACAAATCAAAACTCATAATCCTGATAACATGTCAGTGAGAGAGGATGTACAGAAATTAATTCTACTAGTTCTATGAAAGGTTAACTAAAGAAGATCCGGTGACATTAAAAAATAAATTCTTCTGCCTGACTTGTCCATAAAAATACCCTGTAAAAATCAATTCATCCAACCAATACCAACTTCAGACAATACTTATTTTCTCACCTACCATATGATTTTTCTGCATGAACACAAGTGTATACATTTCAACACATTACATTTGAAGAACACCGAATTATGTGTAAAAGCATACCCAACAAGGATGTTCATGTAGTTTGAATGTTATCTGCAGCAAGGCCGAAAGGCTGCACAGTGAAGCTGCGCTACAATGTTCAAGAACTACGTCAACTTGCTAACTGCAACTTAAGCAGGGCTCATCTAAGAGGTGTTTGAAATGTGCAGGTCAGATCCTCTGGCTTTGAAGACTGACCTTAGAGGCCTCGAGGAAAGAGGCCTATATCTCCTTGGCATCATCTCTTCTGCAGAACCATGCTAGTGCTTGTTTCTATTGCTCACAGATTATCTGAGCATTGCGAAGGTGATACAACTGACAAGTTTACTATTTGCCATAAGACTGTGAATAGCAGGACTGCAACTGACAGACTTGTCGAAATGATTCTACTCTTCTGTGGCAAAGCTATGCCAAGGTAGAAGACACACTGCAGCTTTCCATCAACCCATCCAATCTCAAGTGCAACACTGCCTTAGAAAAAACAGCACTTCAAACAAGAACCAACTATAAAAGCAACAGAAGCATTTTTCAAAAAATATCTTACATTCCTTTTTAGTTGCAACTTCAAAATTTACTATTGCCAGAATTCTTTTTTATTTGCACAATACGGAAATGCCTCCACTTTTTAACTGCATTTTGGAATGCACAAGCTATAGTAATTGCTCAAAATTGACTTTATTAAGTAAACAAGGGACGTGCGAAGAAACTTAAAACCCCAATACATCCATGCAATTAAAACCAGGATTCAAGAATAATTATGCTACTGAAACTATTCAAATAGTTTAAAACAACATATTCAAAAGCAACTGATACAGGCTGATGGCTTAGGATTATTCTTCCTTACAGAAAAATGTCCTTTAATTTTTTTTTAATTCAAAGCAATTTTTAACAGTCCTTAGTCATTAAAAACCCCACTGCTTAAAGCTTTAACTAGTGAACAAACTAGTGAAGAAAGCCTTGTTCCTTCAGACTGCTAGGATCCAGACTCTGAAATCTCCTGATATTTAAGCATTTAGAAGTACAGGTGATTTTAAGTGTTAAGTAAAACATCCTACAAACACATTTCTGTGTAAACACACAAATTATTAATCCCTATGCTTTGAAAGAATTAATTTAAGTGTTCTCAAGCTGTATAATTAAAGTAGGCTGTTCTTTTCCCAATTTTCCTCCTGCCTTTTTTTAAAATGAAAAAAAAAACCCCAAAACCAAAAAACTTGGCTTACCATCTGTTTGAGATTTGCTCAGGAAAATTGTGCTTGCTCTGGGATGATCAGATGGATTAGATTCCAAGGCTAAATCTGAAACAGAAAGGACAAGAAAAGGAGAGATCTTTAACAGAAGATGATTACCACAACAATTCCTACCCAGCCTTAAAATGCCCAAGCACAGTGATGGAGACAAGATCAGAAACACACAGAACAGGTTGCCTCTCTAAAGCAAAACCTTACTTTTGCCAAGGTAAATAAAAATCTGACATTTTCCCCTCTGAGAAAAAGCCTGTGGACTTATTCCTACTGCCACGAAGCTCTGAAGTAGCTTACAGCATCCATCAAAACAGTATCTAGAGAGGGAGGTCTCAGAAAACAACAGTCAGTATGCACTCGTGCATGTTAGGGTAGCTGGATGTGGAGCCTGTGCTCAGTAGAGGGCAGAAAGCTAGAACTTTATCAAGAGTATAATTTAAAAAAAAAAAAAAAAAGACACTGCTGATCTTTAACTCTATGCTTTAAGTACCCAATACAGCAGGAAACATCTCTGTGGTCTTATAAAAAAATCTAATAAGTAACTTTTACAGTGCTGATAAATAGCAAAACATGGATCTTGCAAGTAAAACCCTGTACTGCTAACATATAATTATTGAGGAACAAAATGATTGCTTTAATCCTTTGCCACAATGAACCAGTGATGACATTAGATGAGGATATATCACTCCTTTAGATTCAGATGGGAGTGATCAGTAATAAGTTTGTTGATGAAACTGTAAACATCATGATGAAATTTTGAGCTGCGTTAGCTTTGACAGAAGAAACAGCTGCTGTGAGGAAGTCACGCTACAGCCACACTGACTTATGTGAACATATGAACAGAATAATCTAGTACTGTGATCCTGTACATCCTAGAAAGAGCAAATTCGCATCCATTTACATTTGTCATTCTGATCTTCCTGTGTGCTACTTACGCCATGCTAACCATAAAAGCGTGCAGGCTCGCAAACTTGCACATTAGTGTTTCAAGACAGTATGCCAATGCAGTTGTCACACCCTTAAAAAACAAAGTCATCTGAGAATCACCATCAACTTTTAATGAAAAAAAAAAATCTTAAGAGCTCTTTATGCACTCAACCAACAGAACACTCGTTAAACAGTAGCCAAAATCCAGCACCAAGACAGTTTGTGTGTAGGTCTTAACCATGTGAATGCTTTGTGCTACTGCACCTAACCCACAGCCCTCATGCATCAGTGAGTGCACGTAATTGCAAAAGTACGTGTGTCCCCAAGACTTCTCATTCCAGATTCCCACTGGTACACAGCATTGGTATCCAGACCTGGATGTTTTCCAAGTACTTGGCTTACAACATCACTGATCTTAGTCCAGCAGTATTGCTCTGACACTGGTTCAGGATGCAGATCACTGTAATTTTGAGTCTCTACTGTGTAAGTAAGGTAGCCAATGTCTATTTAGGAATATAAAGATTTTTCAACCAGGAATTTCCCTCCTTCTCAAAAAAGGCCAGTCAGCTATGAAAGCAGACCATCAAGTAGTTTTTAAAAGCTAGCTCACAAAAACAGTATTTCTATTTCCACCTTACTGTGCTCATTCATGGCACAGTAAACAGACCTGAATTGAATCACATAGTTTAAAATGTAAGAAGTCCCGGTTTAGAAGTCCTAAGCAGAATTTGCCTTACAGCTCATACCTGAAGTACCACTAATAAACATCTG
>VZSC01003113.1:188539-200307 GCA_013398225.1 Steatornis caripensis | reverse complement strand
GGGGGGGGGGGGGGGAGGAATCCAGCATGCAGTAGTATGCCATACTGGCACATTTTAACTACCGTTGTAACATCTCGACAAACCAGTACAACTGTTGTTTAAAGCTTCTCCACAATGCTGTCAAGTTTCTAACACTGATTTAGCAAAATCACTTTTAAGAGACAGACCAACTCTAGTTCCTAATTAGTTATCACTACTAAAAAAACCAAACAATGAACTTGGACACAGACCAAGGAATTCACTAATAATGGAAAATATTAAACAATTTTTTAGATTTGATAAAGAAGTGGTTCAGAAATTGAAGTATTTTGCTAGTCTACCAAATAAGTATCATCAACAGGCAGAACTAGACTGCAATATGCAGATTTAAAACACAGATTATTATTAGGAAGTTATGATGCAAACACAGAGCAAACAATTCAGAACTTATTTATCTAGGGTTCAGCAGCAACTTTTACAATAACCAGCTAAGTCAGGTCAGAAAGGACCTCGGGAGGTGTCTGGCTCAACCTCTTGCTGAAAACAGGGTCAGCTATGTGGTAGAACTAGGCTATTCAGGGCTTTATCCAGCTGAGTCCTGAAAACCTCCAATGAGGGTCAACAGTACCCAAATCACCTTTCCCACCGAGGGCTGCTCGTGCCTACAAGGCTATGGGACTCACCACGGAATGGGAGGGAAGAGCACGAGGGACTGTACAGATTTGTGTGATGTTTAGGGGAAGGCAGCAAGGAAGACTGGGGAGGACCAAGCACAGGAAAACAGAAGGAAAAGGACTACTGAATTCAGTACTCCTAACACAGGATTTCATGTTTCTCCTTGCTGAATTTCATAGGATTCCTCCTGACACACTACTCTAGCCTATCTAAGCCCCTCTGAACGAGCAGTCTCCAGCATATTGACTGTTGCTCAGATGGGTGTCATCTGCAATTTCAGCACACTCCATTGCCTCCTCCAGGTCATTGATACATGTTAAGCAGAACAGATGCTTTTTTTTCAAGGAAAGAGACAGTATGAGATAACGTCCATCATCTCTCATCCCATAAAAAAACTCCACTGTCAACATCTTGACTTTGGTGAGGTTTTGATTTACTTTGAAACTGTATGACTTGTTAAAGCTCGCTTCTTAATATTGTTTTTGCCTCTTGTGCTCTGCCAGTCCCTATATCCACGCTTCTTAGATATTAGAAATCAGGTCTAGGGCTAAAAGCACTATGAGAATTAAACACATGCAAATATAACCACTGTCATCCCAGACAAGAAGGGTCTAAGATCTGCAGCACCTCAGGATGCACCAAGGGACACAGTATCGACACGGCCACACAAGTCAGACTTGCCCCCCTAAACCCAAGCAGCTCCACATATTTGAGGAGAGCAACAGCAGCAAAAGGAAAATAGACTTTACCGGCTCCGGTTCCACAGCATCTCTGCCAGACACAAGATGCTTTCTGCTGGGCAAAGTCAAGTATATCAGGACCCATAGCACATTAAATCCACAACACAGATTATACAACCAGAGTTGATCAAGACCAACTGCAACTAGACACTGTATCCCAGAATAATGTGGCATTAGAAGAAACAGAACATCTGCTTTTGTCTTGCAAGGGACTGAAAGAAATAAATACGCATTTAGTAGACTGCCTCCCTGTAGCCTTTCCCTTGTAAGCAGCCAGAGAATTTTAACCCTCCTTTCTGTGCTGTTCTCCCTGGACAACGCTTTTTTCCAAGCAATGGAAGTTAGTCATATCATTTGCTCCAAATAGCAAAAGGCAACAGCAATACAGCTGAAGGGAGCACAAGGCAAGAGGCAGACAGGGATGTGGGAAGAGGCAAAATGTGATGGCAAACACAGCAATAGAAAAGCCAGAGGAAAAGATTAATCTGCCTGCAAACAGTTTGACTCACAACCAAGCGTTAACTCCTAATACTTCATCCTGGTAGCACTTACGAGTCCAACCCCAAGATACCTAGCCCTGAAAATAAGGGTAAGTCTTGATTAGGAGCTACATAAGATGATGTATGACATGAAAGCTCAAGCTTCACAGAAAGTTAACAAGCATGGTACGTGTTCATCACAGTATAAGCAGAAGTAACAGGAATTAAAACATGCAGAAACTGGAATGAGAGAAATGAGAGAAGCAACAGGATGATATAAAAAGGAAGAAAACAACTCACACATTTTTGTTCTAGAGGCTATCAACTCAACAGAAGCAAACACACATCTTCTATCACATTTAGTGATAGAGGTGAGAAGGGAAGATTCCCACGAGAAATTAGGTCTGTGGGAGCAGCACAGTAACACTGCCACACTACAATGGCCCTCCGCCTCTCTGAGAACTGCGTATTAAAAATAGCCTTCCCCCTTATTTCTCTGCATCTCAGTGCCATTCACTCATGTGGTACTACCAAGCTCATTAGATCAACCCTGTCTCCAACTGGAGCACAGAGAAGCCTGAACTTGCTCCGCTCTCTCACCATTTTAAAGAATCCCTTGCAGCTTGCTTGCCCTTCAGACAATCTCAGCTACCTCTGCTGCTGCTGTGCGCTCCGTGTGCTGATAAGAGCATACAGTCCCCCACAGGGCAGCTCACATTACTTTTAAAAGCAAGCCTCTGTCTCTAGCTCAAGATCTTATGTCCTTTCCTCAACAAAAAATCTGCACAAAGACTTTACTTTTACTATGCTACATAAGAACGTGTGTGGGTTTTAGGAATTTATAATGCTAGCTACTTACCTACTGCTTTACACACCTCCACGGGCCATTTCTAACTATTAAGAACACATTTTACACACTGCATCATGCTACAGGTATTAGCTTATGAATAAAGCTGACAGTCAAAGATGTCACTGTTACTAAGTAGCAGCCCTTTGATGATTTCACTACTTTAGAACACTAAAATATGTCATTTCCTTTAATAGTTTCAGCCCCATCCTCTGCTTTACTAGACAGCAGAAACATTTTGATACAGCATATTTTTAAAGCATTAAATCATGAAATCATCTCTTTGCTGCAAATTGAGTTCCTTCCCTTGCTCAGTGGGTTACTAGCTTTGATTAATGTTTGAGCTTCCCTTATACTTCATTACCTTAGTGTGAAAGGTGCAAGTTAACACTTGCAATAAAGATTTAAAAATTAAAACAAATTAATGAATTTGCGAATACATTTCAGACAGTCTATTATTCCTAACAATAACTCCATATACAATGATTTGTCCTTCAAATTGTGTTATTCTATTTCTATTCCCAAAAACTTTCCTAAAAATTACAATTACGGTTTCTAAATTGAACCTGCTTTGTTTACTCCTCACCAGCCACATACAACACACCACAGAATCCAGCACACGTAGGTTGTTTTCCATTTCTCTTCTCCGGTTATGTCCTCAGTTATAACACGTTAGTCTATCCTTTAAATGCTCCATGGGTGGCTTCTTCCCCAGATTTGGTCAGAATGAAAGCTTTGATCACCTGATTATATATCTTCCACAGAATACAGCCCTCTCCCATAAGGGGATGGTTTCAAAAGATATAAAACTTGCTCTGTTCTCATAATACAAGCAAATTTGAATACATAAAGGGCTGGATCTGTTGCATAACAAAGTGCTTTTAAACACAACCAGTTTTCAGAAAAGAACTCTATTTCGAGGGAAAATCCTGGTGAAAACAATCTTAACCAACACTTGCATATGCATAGGTCCCCTAAAAACACTCCTAACATCCCAGAGGAAATAAACTCTTTATTTAAAAAAGAAAACAACTAAAAACAACCCACACAGTTGGCCTTTGTTCACAGAAAGACAGAATCACTGAGGTTGGAAGAGATCTCTTGAGATCACCCAAGCCCAAGCGCCTGCTCAAGCACGGTCAGCTAGAGCAGGCAGTCCAGGACTCTGTCAGTCAGCTTTTGAGTATCTCCACAGAGACTTGACAACCTCTCTGGGCAATCTGCGCAGTGTTTGACCACCCTCACTGTTGAATGATTATTTCTAAAGATCATGACTTTACACAATACACACGGAAGGATCTTGTAAAGCTATATTAAAATCTGTCAGTTGTTCCTTATGGCACTAGTACGAGAACAGCAGTATCATTACCAATATCCAGCACGTATCTAAGTGAACTGTGATGTTTTAGAAGGCTGCAGAAATTACCTCAACATACAACAAGCTCTCTTAATTAAGAATGAATTCTTTGCTCTTTTACACCACGCTCCTGAGTTCGGCTGGTTCAACAAGAAACTGACACAGTAAGCATTTCAAACTTGTGACTAAAATCAGAAGGATTTAGAAAGCAGTGCAGACCACCTATTAAATAGTGTGGGCTAGTCAGGGCCCAAGTTATCTATTCATTTCTGTAGTTTAAAAAAGTCAATATAGTATTAGTGTTCTTGCATTTCTTAAACGGCAGGAGAGTCCACACTGTTATTGTTGGCCTCCACCGCAAATCCCAACGTGATCCTATTGCACTCAGTCCACAGCCTGGGGAAATACGATTGAGATCTGTTCCACCGTGCACAATACCTAGCCTTTCTCTGGGACTGAACCAAGACAAGTAGGCTTCCACGTGTTTCATGATGGGTTATAATCACTTCTACACANGTTGGCCTCCACCGCAAATCCCAACGTGATCCTATTGCACTCAGTCCACAGTCTGGGGAAATACGATTGAGATCTGTTCCACCGTGCACAATACCTAGCCTTTCTCTGGGACTGAACCAAGACGAGTAGGCTTCCACGTGTTTCATGATGGGTTATAATCACTTCTACACATTTTAGCTATGCAGAACAGCACGATGTCACGAGTGCCCCAAATTCCACAGTGAAGGCGTGACCAGTTAAAAAGGAGGAAAACGAGATGTCCCCAGGATTTTATGTTGTAACTAGAGGAAAACAGTAGTTCACAGGCTAGATCTTAAGTAACTAACATTTTGTTAGAGATGTGTTTCTACACTGCGTCTAAAGCAGGACCATTTAAAAAGACAAGGAGAAAAAACTGGTTCCATGCTGTCCAATTTTTATTCCCCACATAGATCTTCACATGCAACGCAATTCACTACCATGAGAAGCTAAAGCAGAACTCCACAGCTCTAACTTTTCAATTGATAAGCCAGGAAAAAAATTTCAACTGTACGCGTTAAAGATCATGCAAATTTTACACTCCTAGATCCATGCTGATAACTGCAAGTGTAAGGGAAGCTTTCCCATAACAACTCTTCACATGTTCTCTGCCTTACTTCTCATGAGACATGGTTCAGAAAGAAAAAGAGGCGAGTACCAGAAATTCCAGTCTCATCTAATGCCTGCATGTAACCAAAATAAAACACACTGTACCTTGTGCTAGGTGTCATATGCCACCTGATGGACTGGCATATGTTACATGTTTTCTCCTCTTCCAACTGCTCACATTAATGCAAACTTGAAATAAAGCATGAGCTTTTATGAAAGTTAACAGTTTCATCAAGTTTTGTGCCACTTCAGGCACAAGCTCAAACACAATCACTCTTTACAGCGACTTTGTGGATTCCCAGTTTACCTGCAGTTTGTTCTATAAAAGTAAAATAACTATTTGCATAACAACACATGCCCAATAGTTTTACAGAAAAGAGTTTTTTTTGTCTTTGAAAGAAACTGGCATTCAACAGTTTATTATCGGAGTCTGACTGACATGTTTGATGACAAGCCAGTGTTACTTTTCACACTGGAAAAAACCCAACAACTGTGTTTGATTACTGCAATGACTCAAGACTTTTTCAGAACTCCAAACAGAAGCAAAGCCATGCTATAAACACACAGCTCATCCAACCCACTACCTGGCTGACAGTGGGATTTTTGTGTAAGCTGTTCAGATAACCCTGCTATTTGCATCACCTGCAGGTATGATCTTCAGTTTTCTTCATCTGGCTTTACTACACATTTAAATAAATAGCACCGAGCTTTTTAAGCCAGTTGCATCTTTGTCCCTTCAAGTGGGAACATTCAGAGTTTTCTTCTGAAAACATGTTTTTTCTAGTGAAAGAAATAAAAGTACACATTGAAACTCTAGCTGTAATAAAGAAAAAGCAAATAGATCTAGAAATGACAAGATTAGCTTGTTGGCGAGGGTCTACAGCTCCAATGTCTGGGTTCTTAACGTTTGGTAGCAATTTTCTCCTGCCTCTCACAGTAACTTCTTCATTCTTTCTATACGTGGAAGAAACACTGTTAGAAACCTTAATTTAATGTGTAATGTGAATTTGGGAGGAGTAGTTTTTTGTGTTTTGTTGGCTTGCACAATAGTTCGTTCCCCTGTTAGTCAGCTTTTCAGTATGACCTCACCACACTGATCGCACTTGAAAGAACAGACACTTCTAGCCACAAAACTTCTATTGCTCGACATCATCTACGCTGACAGGAGGGAAAAGAGCAAGTCTCCTAAAGACAGACAGAAGAGGAAAGGATACTAGAGATACGTTACGTGGAAACCATAGTTAAAAAAAAAGTCAAGATGAAAATGAGTTCAGTTTCCTTAATTGCACAAGCTTCACCAAAATATCAGGTTAGTCATATATTTCACAGAACAGAATCACAGAATCATTTAAACTGGAAAAGCCTTTAATATCAACTGTAACCCTAGCACTGCCAAGTCCACCCCTAAACCATGTCCCTAAGCGCCACATCTACACAACATCTTTTAAATACCTCCAGGGATGGTGACTCAACCACTTCCCTGGGCAGCCTGTTCCAATGCTTGACAATTTACTTTCAATATTTCCCATTTTATGAAAATCTGTTATAATAGCTGTTATACTGGAAGCCTGAAGAAACATTCACCAAACCAACCAGCTTCCCCTCCATAAGAGTTTCAAGTATGCATGTCCCATATCAACTATTCTTAAAAACCTAAGACTTACATAAACTGGCTTGCTGCAAAAGCCTCCAAGATTTAGTGAAGAGAGAAAAGGATAGAGGATTCCTCAACTGTCAGCAGTACCCAAGCATAAGAACAGAAATACAGATACTGTACTATGATGATGATTTCCAGTTCCCAAATTTGTAGATCAATTTCATGATTGTTTCCAATAGACTTATCGATCCAGTCATTTCCACTACGGGCACTTTACAGATCATTTTGTAAAGGCCATGACATTAGGCATCTCAAGCCAACAACATGGAAGGTGTTTCAGGCTTGTAGAGAGTAAATTCTTTCACATTTGTCAAGATCACAGACTATTTGTAACTGCTACAACTACCTTTGTAATTAATTCCTAGTCAGTTATAGGAAAGAGATATTGAGAGTCCTGGGGAAAGACGAGTGAGTGTAAGCTAGGTGAAAAAGTCAGCAAATACAAAGAAAAAAGGAGAGGGAACACCAGAACAGGGACCAGAGCATCAGTTAGCTTTCACCCCCCAACTTCATATTTGCCTAACTAGACAATGGTATTTGTCAGCCTATGCAGCTACACGTCTTCAAACAGAGAGGCACAAAAAACAACACGAGATGGTTAAGCCTTTCCTGTGCTGAAAACTGCTGGCATCAAAAAGCTGACTCCTTGCATCAAAGTGTTCATCTTTTCTTTTTTTTTTTTTTTCTTTTATTTTCACTTACTAACATTTTAACGAGGATTAAAAAAGAGCAGGAAAAAAACCCCTCTCCACCCACATGCTTGAAGTAAGCTGACATTATATAAGAGAGGAACAAATGAACAGCATTTAGCCCTTCTGCAAGCAGGTTTAAAGACAAGCTGTTGGTGAAATTAGATCACAATCAATATATTCAAGAATCTGTTCATCTGCAACACTGCTCAATAACTGCGGCATGCGAGCAACTTGAAGCATGCCCCTTTCAGCATGGCACAGCTTCTACAGAGCTGTTGAAAAAAGGGGACTGTTGAAAAAAGAAAAGTAGGCTCACAGGTGCTTGAGGAGTTATTCTAGGCAGTAGTCTGTCTGAGCCTGTTCGCGTAAATCTCACTTACTGCATTCGTTACTAACTCTCCTCTTGAAAGTCCCCTTCCATTTGTTTTCCCATCTAACCTCTGTGTGATGACCACATCCCACGCGGCACCTTTCCTCACCCCATTTGCTGTTCCTTCTCATCCCTGATTTTCCCTTGCCATTCTCCACACCCACCCACCCGCCAGTTCTCCAGGTGAAGGTACCAGGTCATTTTGTCCCACCAGTCCAGTCAGTAGGTCAACAATCTTCCCGTTGCTTCCTATGAATCAGGCAAACCTCTGCTCAAAGCTGCTGAACTCAGTAAACAGCAGTGGTGGAGGGAGATGTTTTCAAGTACAAGCGAGAAAAGTCTGCCACGTGAGGCCTTATTCTAGTGTTATGCAAGGACTAAATAATTTCTGAAAAAATAGATCTGTGTTTAATCATAGGGATCTGGAAATAAAGTGTCAGCCATACGAAGTTCTCCCCCAAATAACCACAAAAAAAATCACAGGAAAAAAGAAGCCCAAAATAATAACAGTCTCCTGATAAAGATTAGCAGACACTCATTTGGAGAACAAAACACAACACAACCCCCCCAAAAAAAGTAACCAGCACAGCCCAAACGGCACATTAAGACCAAAGAGCTGCCATTTCTAAAACTTGAGAGGAAAGCCTTTTCGGTCAATACAAACTGCTTAGGAACTGTTGCTTGCTGCTGAAAGAAGGAACACTTAAGGCTCAGCTGAACAGTCAACTAGCAGCTTCAGGTTCATTTTAGCTTTCAATATTTAGCATACAATAGGCAGGAACCTACCTGGAAGAAACTATTGTTTCCAAAGTATTATTTATTCCTGTTTACTTAACGCAACCTGGCTTAGCCTACGAAATCACAAATGTAGGCTTTTTTCTCATTCTGAAAAAGTGTGCACTGAACAAGTTATGGCTTGGGATCTTGAGAAACATAAAATACAAAGTCATCCTTTAAATTGTTTCTTAGTGGTGGATCTGACAATCCCTTCCCATTTGAATTAACTTCTGTTGAAGCACTACACTTGCAGTTTCACAGCGCGTTTTATCTTCATCCCACTTACCACTCCTTTTTTGTCTTACATAAATATCACTTCATAACCTCCCCATTTTAAGCAAGTGAGATTTCTCTTGTTTAATTCTGATCCGATATAGACAATCTAAGCAGTGCTGACTGTAAAACAGTGCCTGCTAAGTAGCGTGCTGGAGTAGCTACAGAATAATCCTCATTTAAGAACATAGACCTGTGAGGACCACATTCCACTTGCTACGAAAAAGCAAGATAAAACAATACCAAACAAAAAGTCCAAGGCTCATTTAGTAACTTCTGCATTCCCGATACAACCAAAACATCCAACTTTAGAAAAGCAAGTGCAGAAGTAAGAACAACAAACAACTTAAGATAGAAATTTATGGAATGAAGCATCTCCATCACATTTGGATATTAGCTTCCTGATGTATTTTTAGCTGTGTTCTTAGAAACTCCTAGAACTGGGCAGCACAGAACAAAACCAGCCAAGATGATCTTGACTTTTTTTCCCTGCAGCCTTCTCTCTCTTCCCCCCTGCCAAAGCATTCAAGAAAAGGCTTTTCAGTAGGTTTCCAGCCTTCTATTATTGAGAAAATGGCATCTTAGCTAACCTATATTATACGTTAAGAAATTATAGGAGTAATATTTATCCCTCAAATTAAACTGCTGGACTACCTACCACTACAGCAACAAAACAGTGCTCTGTAGTAGTCAACAGCACATAAACATATAGGCTGTTTGCACATATGGCTATGCTGACAGCTTTTATATCCTAGAGTTAAGAGGGATAAGCATAGCTATAGCTACGTGGTATATCCAAGTGCTGCGTTTAGAGATTTATTATTTTCACAGAAGATCTTAAATTAAGTAGATAGCAATATCACTTAAAATTTCATTATAACATCTGTTTCATAACACTCGATTTCAGACTTCACGAATAGTGCTTTACATTTTGAAGCTACCTGCTTCAATCCTACCCTGGTGGTGCTGTGTAACTTTCAAAATCGAACACAAGAAGTTTTACTTCTAATATTGACCATCCAGAATCATATTTTCATAAAGATACCAAACTTTGACACCTTTTGCAGCCCTAAACAGTTACACCAATCAGAAAACTGTGGACAAATAGCATCTACGATTTGTAGCAGATCTACTTCTGAGGCCATGCACTAGTGAGCCACATACCACCGTAAAAGTGATCTTTAAAATAATCTAAAACACATACTACTTATGCAGTTCTAATTTTAGGATTACCTCCTGCCTCAAGACTGAAGTTTCCATAGCCACAAAAGTAAAACGCGTGATAGACAGCTACTACCTTATTCTTGGACTATACTCTTTTATTCATGTCTGCAAATTAAAAAAAAAAAACAAAACCAAACAAACACAAAAACACCCTTCCCTACTTCAAGGCCAGTTCTGACATCCGGATGAATTCACAATTAAGCCTAGTTACTTAGCGCTGCTGACATGATCACATACTAAAGATTCAAACAAATACAATCCTTATTCCTGAGCAGATTTATTTAGCTTAGGCATTTTTGCTTGGCTTATTAGAATCTTTGGAGAGTTTAGCTCCTCCTCCCTTAACAAGTACGAAAGACTTGAGAGATTTCTGTAATAACTTCTCACAAAAATAAAGTCTTATTTCTCCTAGACGGCAAATATAATTTCTCCTACTGCTGTACTGCACAGCTGTCTCAAAGGAGATCCAAGGGGCTGACTGTTCCATCTCGTTTCTGTAACAGCTGCACCATATGGTGCTGTGCAGAACCATGCAAGTTTAGTAATTCAGTTTCTGGAGGCTTCCTCATACTCTACCACAGCCAGCTTCTCTCTGATAGCCAAAATTTTCTTCTTAAGTTGATCACTTAAGATGAGTATGTAGGGCCAGTGATCATTGTTACTGTATGCATCATACATTAAAGATGTCAGGCGGGCTATCTTTTTTCAACTGAAAAAATTTCATACAGGTGCGGTTATAATTATGGAAAGGAATAGCAAGATAACTGTTAATTAAACTAAGTTTTGGATATCATAAGCTATTACACTGTGCTGTACACTTACAGTATCACGTGAACACACAGACAGGCCGGAGCACCCCTAACCTGTTACAGGCTGTCTCGGTACCTCTCACTGCAGCACAAACCCACAAGCTCTTCCTAGGCACGTCTGAAAGGAAGATGCATTACAGAGCAAGTCTGCGTGACACCAGTGCTCCAGGTGTAACTGGAAGGAATCCGAACAGCAAACACCTACTTTCCCACGAGCTCAAGGAAAGCAAACCGGGAACACTGAGCTGCATGACAAGGAACCTCGGTGTAACGACTCCACAGCTATAAGCAAGCACCCCGCATAGCTAGGTTATAAGTTACCTCCGTCCAGCCACAATGATGTCATACGCACACAATCTGTGCAATTCTCAATTCCCTCACTCCCCACACACCCTCTTCCTTCCTCCTGTTCAACAGAGGCTGGAAACGCAGCCGCTTTTGCAAACTGCCTGAACATTACGACTGAGTCACGACTCCATAGTTAAGGAGAAACGAGCAGCCAGGCTTCCACCTGAGGCGGCAGCAGCCGGGGACTCTGCCACGACTCCTTCGGGATCCCCGACCCCTCTCTCCAGCGGGCCGCGAGCGGCCGGCAGGGCAGCCAAGGGCCCCGGCAGGGCGCTCCCCGGGCAGGGAGGGGGCCAACCGGCCGCTCTTCCGCCCTCGGCCCGGTTACTTGTTCAGCGGCCGCGGTGGCTCGCACTTCGGATAGAGGTCCCGGACCCGCTGCCGATCCCCCCCGCCCG
>VZSC01003113.1:142096-187375 GCA_013398225.1 Steatornis caripensis | reverse complement strand
GGGCCCCGCCCCCGCGAGCGCCTGGCTCGCGCTGGCGGGCTGCGCACGTGCTGCGGCTGCAGGAGCAGCAACAGCAGCAGCGGCATAAAAATACTACTAATACTATAACAATAATAGTAACATTATAAGGAAATCGTAAAAAGCAAAATCACAGTATAACAAAAAAGCACGCACATGTATTAATAAACAACAACAACAACCCTGTGCTGCCCGCGCGCTGCCTGTGCAGCACTCGGGGCGCGCTGCGTGCGGGGCGCAGGCAGCCTCGGTGCTGTGGGTTTCGGGGCTTACTGAAGGTGCCAAGGGCTGCGGGGTCGGTCGGGGGTGTTCCGCCCAGCTGCGCCCCTGCGTGCCGAGCAGGTGGCTCGCGTTGCTGCAGGCCCGGCGGGGCTGGGGGCTGCAGTGGCTGCCTGGGAGCTCTGCGGTGGGTTCCGATGGCTGCACGGTGAAGTCCCTCGGGTAGCTGAGTGTGAGCGATGCTGCATCCCCGCCGCTCGCTTGTGGCCTACAATTTGCTGCTCTGCGCGTTACCTGCGTGCGGCCTGGGGAGGGAAGGTTACACGTGGCCGCTGGGATTCCCAGGGACTTTTGTTTCGCTGTATTGGAAGTCTCCAGCAGCTGCGTTTGTGCTTGGTGAGTCTCAGCTACCTGAGAGCTTCTCAGAGGACTGGAATGCTCTAATACACTCCAGGGAAGATGGCTTAGAGGGCAAGATACCCACAGCAGTCAGAGGCCCTGATAAAGACGAACCTACGGAGGGCCACGAAGTTGATCAGGGGAGAGGAGCATCTCTCATATGAGGAAAGGCTGAGAGAGCTGGGTCTGTTCAGCCTGGAAAAGAGAAGGCTGAGAGGAGATCTGATCAATGCTCACAAATATCTGAAGGGTGGATGTCAAGAGGATGGGGTCAGACTCTTCTCAGTGGTGCCCAGCGACAGGACAAGGGGCAATGGGCACAAACTGGAGCACAGGAAGTTCCACCTGAACATGAGGAGGAACTTCTTTACTGTGAGCGTAACAGAGCCCTGGCCCAGGCTGCCCAGAGAGGTTGTGGAGTCTCCTTCTCTGGAGATATTCAAAACCCGCCTGGATGCATTCCTGTGCAACCTGCTCTAGGCTAACCTGCTTTAGCAGGGAGGTTGGACTAGATGATCTCTAGAGGTCCCTTCCAACCCCTACCATTCTATGATTCTATGATTCTATGATTCTACGTTGTTCTGCAATGGATCACCTCGCTATCACTACAAAAATTTAGCTCTGGACCCTGATAAGAAGAACGGCTCTGCAGAAGGCTGAAGAACACACAAAGTATTACAAAACACTGCTATCATGATGGCAGTTACTCCACAGATAGGCAGGCTCAGGGTTTTACTCCATTTTGTAGGACAAATCCTAATGTTGGCTCTCCCGTGTGATCGCGGACGTAGAGTTTTCAGACAAAACCATGCCTAGTTTCTTTGAAGAGAGGAAGCCGTAGGTGCTGCATTTCTAGACTCTGTACAACTTAATCCCAGGCACCATAAAGGGAGGAACTAAGTGATTTATAGACTTATGTGAGGATTATTCCCTCAGACTGATGAATTATACTTTTTCACTTGCCAGCAAGCTCTCTAAGCTGCGTTAGCTAAGCCTCTCTACACACCACTGGCAGTTTGTAAAGCCTTGTTACTCCGGAGAAACCTGACCTCGCTGTGGATTACACAAGGGCCTCAGAGGTGATCTGCCTTCAGCGCTTTCTGAACCGCTTCAGCCCAATGTCCCTCCGCAGCCTCTGTACGCAGCTTGGAAGGCTGTGGGACGGCGAGTCCTACTGCCAGGTCTAGGAAGGGCTGGGACTTCACCGTCGGGTGGGACAGGAGACTTGCCGGAGTCAGGGAGGGAAAAAAGGGGCTTCATGCAGAACAGCTGTTCAAAAGTTGGCGTTTTCTTCCCTCTGGCATTGCATCTACTGATTTTTTTAGTGAGAACAGTGGGGAAAGAAAAGAAAGCTGGAGGGTTGGTGTGGTTTACTGAAGTAATTAATTCTCAAGCAAGAATAGGAGCTGGCTTGCATCTGCGCCATTTAATATTAAAACTGGCATAATTTACCCTCTTACACCAGAAAAGCAATACCCTTACTTGTTTGCAGCTGGCTGATTCTATTTTAAAAAGCAGCAGCAGCTGAGCAAGCTGCACTCCTGCTGCACTGCCGGGCCCCATCCAGTGGCTCAATGCCGACGGACCTGAGCGTGCTCCATCCGGAGCAGTGGTAGGAATCACACGCAAATCTGCACTTCTCAGCCAGACAGCCGCGATGCTGTGCATCCGTTTCTTAAACTGTGTCCGTCTCGTTCCTTGTAGCAATGCCAGTGCGTGCGACCGGGCTGCCTGGCTTCAGGGGAGGGAGGTATGATGGTAGCGAGTGCCTTGTGGGATCCCAGCAGCAAGCTGGGACCGCTGCTAAATCTGAGCTTCGGAGCGGCTTCAGGGAGCCCTTTGCCAAAGCTGCAGTTTTGGGCAGTGGAAAATCCTTGTGGAAGGGTGAAGAAATGAGCAAGAGTGGCTCACCAGGCAGCTGAGCGCCGGGACCCTGCCGTCGAGGGCAACAGCCAAAACCCCATGTACTTGTCCCGATAGATGGAAAATGCTGGGAACTCGGAGTGGTTGGATTATGTGACATGTCTCACTGCTGTTTGGGTGTGAAGGCTTTGGTTCCTCTGCCTCCCAGATGCTGAAGGTTCCCGTGGGTCTCATACTTGTTCTGGGTGTGTAATGCTGCAAAGGGGAAGAGATGACGGCTGCTCTTCCCCCGCACTAGCACTGTTGTAGGGTATCAGGATTTATACAAACATGCAGAGGGAGGAAAGAAATCCGTAGTCTGTTTCCCTATGTAGCCTTATTCATCTAGGTCTTAAGCAAGAGGAAGCTGACTTTAATCCCTGGAAATCACACAAAAAGCAAACTGTCCCACCTCCCCGCCATTCCAGGAGAGTGTAAGCTTCCGCTCCCACATACCTCAGTACGCCAGTAAAGAGTATTTTTCCGTATCTATGCATGTTTCCCTGTAGCTGCAGTAATGAGGAATATTCATTTCCCCCTCTATGTTGGCAGAGTAACTCTTAAAATCTTAATACAGATCTGATTTATAGGGATACTACGACAAAACCTGTTGCTGTGTGTATTTTCTGCAGAACCAGGCGATCCCTTTTAATAAGTACAGCCTGAGCAACACCCTGCAGGGATGAAACACATTATCTTTTATTTATGCAGCTTACCACTCTATTGACTTACTGTTATAGCAATATACTGAATACCATCTATTGTGATTTATTACCCATCCTGGTTCTCTTCCTATTTTCTGTCTCGTCTTCCTGCTGTTTTGCTTGATTTACCCCAGTGAATCACCAGACAGTTTCCATTATAAAAAAATCAATTACTTTGATGTACAATGGGCAGCACATACCTAGTTCCACATTTTGCATGATAAGTAGGCATTTTGGATGGCAGATCTTGGCAATAATGAATGCATAAGCTTAGAATAGCTTACTACGGACCGCTGAGATTCAACCTCTCTTCTTCCTGCTCAAGGAAGAGAGGCCTGTGCCATGGGATCGTCTGTTACTCCCCCTTCCCTCTGAGCAGGGCACCCAGTGTGCAGCAACACCCCTTGCTCACAGACACAAAATATTGTGCTTTCACACAATCCATTGGACCGAACTGTTACTCCACCCTTCTTGAAGCGTTTCCCCCTAGTTGCAGCGTTCACCCTCCACCTGTTTTCGGGGCTGTCCTGGTTCACCAGGGCTGCGGCCAGGGTAGGGCAATTCCCAGTGTAGATGACAGCGCAAGGAGGGTGGGTCAATTGTATTGAACTCTCTGGATTACAGGGCTGGCCCATAAAGATTAGTAAGCCCTACTGCAGAGTAGCAATAATGATGTCCCAGGTAATGGGGCACAATCGCTGCTACCCCTGGGGAGGAGCTGAGGGTAACACTGGCAAGCACGAGTCACACCAATGGCAGCGTGCTGTTTCTGCACCTCTCTTGGGAAGGATACTCCAGCTTCAGGGTGTACTGGGTGAAAACCACCATGAAAGAGAGACTTGCAAGTTGATGGAAATGGGATTTGTGGGTCTATTTGCTTGCTTGCTTCAAACCAGAGGCGGACACTTGGGAAGAAGCCTGATCACAAGCTACGGCCTATTCTGAATGAGGCTCAAAATTGCATGTTTGCAGACAAAATTCAAACAGATCAGAAAGAACTTGTGTCATCCTCTGCACAGAGCAAACACTTCTTAAACCGGTGAAAGCTTTTTCTTATGGGACATGAAAACAGTTTATCGCTCAGCTTTAAATGCAGGCAGTATTTGTAGTTTGGATTAGCGCTGAGCATTCATGCTCAATTAACCTCTTAGGGATTACATTTAGTTTCATTTGAACACTGCTTGGGCACTGCATTCAACCAGGATAAATCAGGCAAGGAGGGCACAGACCAAAGTCCTGGATTTTAGGCAGGTGTGATCCTCAAATGAAGGCGTTCTGGGTTTTTTAATTCTCTTTCTTTTCTTGTTTCAGTTGTATACCTAACAGGTTTCAGTTGCTCACTGTGTGGAAGAAGGACCAGCTCTCAGTGCTGCCCTGAAAGCTGGCACATAAAAATATCCCTCCCACCGTGCTGGCTGGGCTCTGAGCACAGAGCAGGGCCATGCAGTAGGAGCTGCTGCTGCACCGCAGCCAGCCACTGTGCGCCATGCCCAGCTCAGCTAGGGGAGAGCATCCCCTCTCCCACCTGGCAGCTATTCCCCAAGGAGGCAGCCGTGCCTTAATGTGAAGACAAACATTTCCTGCAGAGTAGGTTACAGCAGGTTTCCTTGCAAGGTGCTGCCCAGCTGAGCCATGGCGGGCAGACCAGGCGATTTGCAGCACCCAGAGCATGGACGGATGCTGCTGGGGCAGAGCAGAGCCCTTACAGCTGCCAGGGGCGAGATGCACCTCTCTGGAAACCAAGGGTAGAAGTAACTTCAGTAGGGTCCCTAGGTCTGTTCCTCAAAAGCATAGTGCATCTTTCTCCCAGGGAACAGAGAGGAGCAGAGCAGCTTTTGACTTGTTCTGGCAGTGTAGGTTTGCCTTTTTTTTTTTACCCCCAACCTGAATCTTGCTTCTATGAAGATAAAAAGTAATTCCCTTGCATTTGTATTCACAAAGAAAATGTGACCTAAATGTAACCTAAAAAGTAATAGCTCAAGGGTACTGACTGCCGAATGGATTCCAGCGGGTGTTAATGCCAGTGCGGATGGGAGTTTATAAATTTGACACTTAATGCCACTGTTCCCTAAAGAGAGCAAGTTTGTTGTACAGGCCTTCATTCCTCCTCCAAGCGATGGTTCATGTTTAACTTTTAAGAGAGTATGTTTGCTTTAATTTTCACAAAAGGGAAAGCAACTTTCCAAAATGTGGGAAACAAATCCTAACTTAAGCCCTCTGGGGGAGTTGCTGTAATTGCAAGAACTCCACACAGCCTTTAAGGAAGGCCAGGCAGGAACTTGAAACAAAACCTAAGTCAGATTGTGATGACAGCCGACGGAGGAGCAACCTATATTCCTGAGATGTGGAGATGAAAAAGACCTATGATTTATTCTGAAAATACAAAGGACCAGATTCACTCCTGATGTTAGTCTAATGAGGTCAGAGGATCTGTAGCAGCGAAGAGTGTACCCTGATAACTACTGCCTGCAGCTTCTGAGCTGTAAGCTTAACTATACTTACAATTATTTGCAGGGTCCATAATAAATGAAGACTGCCAGGCTTGGTAGGACTAATATTAGTGCTACCAGCTTTGTTTTGGCTTGTGGGCTCACAGGGGAAGGTAATTCTGTCTTTTTACTTGGCCCATTTGCCTGGTACACGTGAGCCGCTGTGTGCTTGTGTTCAAAGGAACTCCACTTCTCAGACAAGTCTTTACATTTTCTGCGATGGTTACCTGTAGGTAGATTTGTGCATGTTTTTATTTTACTCCCTCTCTGAAAGCTTAGCACTTGTGTTCATAACCACACAACCTCGTAGTCCCTTGCTTCATGATGCAAAACCAGGCTTCCTTTCATCTGTGAGCTGCAGTATCTCTGAGAGGAGACGTCTGAAACCATAGTTACCAGCTCCTATCTGAATAACGCGTCTTGAAAAATTCCCAAATCCAAGGGTATGTTCTTGCCACACCAACTGCAACAAGAAGCTGAGAGTCTCCTAAAATGCTTGAAATTAAATCGTAGGCTTTTCTGTAAGCCATCGAGCTTCACAGTCACCATCAGTCCCAGAAAAGGAGAATGGCTCCTTGCAAATGCTCGGTTGTGCTTCACAGGGTCAAGAATCGTAAATCCTGTAATTCTGCTGTTATCTTCACCTTGACTTAGTACTGCACATGCCTTTCCAAGGCCATGTGTCTGTCCTTGCTTGTCTGCAGGGTGATAACACCAGCTCTGGGATGTGTTTTGTTCAATTTCCCCCTTCTTAGAAAGTGTCCCAGCTGTGGGAGAAGGAGTGCTTTCTGATCTCACTCGCAAGCAGTCTATGGATAACTTGGAGAAGAGCCAGGACTTTGTCTTTTCCTGGAAACGTAGCTGCAGGAAGAATGAATCACCAGGTTGAACCTGTATAACCAACTGAAAACAAAAAGTCAGACTTGTGTGTCTCACTGTTGCAAATAATGGGGGGAAAAATAGGCATCCTGTTTTGAAATCCGCTACCAGCTGACAGGACAAAAATATTGCACATGTGATTGTCTTTTGAAGCTGACAAGTAACATAAGACTATGGCCATTTAAGGGAAAAAGCCTGAAGCAAAACAGTAGTTAGGGAAATAGAAAATCCTGATATCTGGGGGGAAAAAAGTGACCAGCGAGGTTGCCCAGATCACGCAAGGTAGATTTTTAGTAGCCCTAAATTGTCACGCTTTTAAATCTTCTGTACTACCCTTGGCAAGCGGTGAATATAGGCAAATCAGGGCCGGGAGCCTGTGTTTCATAGCATAAGGACAGACTGCAGTGCTGGTGTAATTGATTAAATCTGTCCTTTTGCCTCTGCAGCAATCTAAGGTGTCATTACAGGCAATGCAGAGGCTTCTTGGCTAGCACGCGAGCATCTGGATCACTGCAGGGCAGTGCACCACCAGCACAAACATATGGGAGTTAACGTTTCTTACCCTAGCTTCTGTTTTCTGATCCTACCTTCATTTTGTCTTAAGGTAAAATAAAGCTAGCTTCACAGTTATCAAAGGCTAAGGTAGAGTTAATGGAGACTTAGTACCTGAGAAGAGAATTTGAGATGTGCTGAAGCCAAGAAAGACGGAGGCCTGCGAAGCCATTCTTGGTGTGCTCTTGGGCAGAGGGCTGGCAGAACTACTATTCTGAGGTACAAAGCGTTAGAAATAGCTGTTACTGCAGGACATGGATACAAATTTCCTATGAGGAAGGGGAAAATGCTTTCCAGTATCTTAACACAAACATTAACATGGATGCGTGACTTCATTCAGAAAAGTCAAATTGAATGCGTAAGCCCTGCAGTAAGTTTGGTTAGGGCAAACTTCTAAAGGTTTAATTCCAACCCTGGGCCACCAAAGCCTGGAGGGAGGCCCTGAGGAGCACTTCCTATTAGCTTTAAGGTAACTGAAACTGCGTAGACTTCACTCTTGCTTCTTCTCCATCGTCTTCTAAGGAGCAGAGAAGAGAAACACTGCTAATACCATTACAAATAACACTAAAACCCCCACGTTTTTTGTAAACTTGGATTCTCCGTGGTTTTAAAAGGTAACCTTTACACCGAGGCAGATACTTTTGCATCTACATGAATGCTAGAGCTGCCTGTCTGTATAACTGTTTATAATTTTTTTAAAATTAGTTGTTGTTAACGAGTTTAAAATGAATACAGTGTATTACTTGCACTGTAATTTCCTCTCAAATTACATAACACTGTACCTATAGAGCACATCAAAAGTTTGGCCACCTAACATTAAGCCTCTAGACCCACACTCAAGACTCCATAAAAGGGTGGTTTTTGCAGCACTTTTCCCCATCCTGGTATCCCACATGCCAGACGCAACTGTTACTCTGGCCTACAACCATCAACCAGCTGCAACACATACAGGAGCTTCGCTGGCGGAGGAGGGAAATCACAGCACCGCACCATGATTTCCCGACCGCAGCCCCATGCTCACCGGAGCACTGCTGGAGCAGCCCTTCCCAGTATCCACCCATGTGCACACTGATGCCCGCTCACGCGTCACTCGTGCTTCAGTGAGTTAGGGACTCTCCTGTCGCAAGACCTGACATGCGGCATCTCGTGGCCTGAAAGTCCACTGACTGGAGACATGGGTAAGGCTGTAGGTCTGTGAACATCTGAAAATGCAGTGGTAAGCGGAGGAGGTTTCCAGCAAATGAACTGCAGTGCTTGCTTGCGAAGAAGAGCTTACTCATTTTGTTTTTTGTTCCTTGATTAAAACTTCAGAATAATGTCAGCTTTCAGACCTGCAAGGCCTTTGAGAGATCAGTCACATAATTCCTCTAAAAGCTAAGTGATCTTTCTGTAACAAGACATTTTAATAAACGTGGTGATTCTGTATGACAGTTTATCAAGATGCGAGGTTGAAGGCGTGAATGTAATGTTACTGACGGGAAGTATTCCCTCTTCAGAGGCTCCAGAAACTTCCTGCGTTTCAGCTGAAGCACTTATGAAATTATACATCTTCATATTTTTGATCATTACTTCCAATGTTTAATATAACTCTGTGTGTAAAGGAAATGACACACTAGATCAGACCATACATTTACTTCAATATTTAACATTTTTTGCAAGGATCTTGCTGAAGCAGCAAGTTATAAGGTATACTGATAACCCATCAGTTTCTGCAGAAACTTAAGTTTTTATTTTTAATTCACCCCATTGGTTTCAAAGATGATCCAGATCAGTTCCAGCTGAGGCTGTCTTGATTCTGCAACTGCAACCTGTCTTCACACAAATAATTCTCTGTTTTTTTCCCTTTGTATTTAACAGCAAGTGATTCACCACCCCATCTACTTCACTGGTGTGGAGAATCTGGAAGGTCCTGGTGAAGATGAGAATGTAAAAATTGTTACATCTTTTCACTGCTTGTCATTTGAATGGCCACAAATGGTGACACTTAGAGAGAAAGACCCCTTTCTTTTCCAGGTTTTCCTCCAAACTTTGTGTTAGCTTGTGTTTGTGTGGTCGATGAAAGCTCTTAGCAAAATAGATATTTGTCCAAACTTTACTTCAAAGACAGTTTTCGTACTTCAGTGGAATGACAACCAGAAGTAGCTGCTATTTATTTAGAGAGGAAAGGATTGAATGTGTACGACCAGAAGATTCTATACAAATGTAGAAGAGAACCATTTGGAATAAGGCGTTGCTGTCAGAGGGTTATCAACAACACAGGTTTCTAGATAGAGTTTTAAAAAAAAAATCAGATTGTTTCTATTTATACCTGCCTTTGCCTTGGTAACCAGGGACTGCATGAGGGATGCAGTATTTTCCCCATATCATGGATGGCTCCAAAATCCATGCGCAGCCATGCGGTACATGCAGTGTCTGCAGAACTATCACAAGAACTGTCACATTCATTTCTGAGAGAGGATTTTAAATATTAAGCAGGAAACAGATTTCAGAAAGGGACGTATATTAGTATAGCTTCAAAATAATTTGCTCTCATTTGCATCTCATCTACTTGATTCTTTGATCTTCTGAGTATTACAAGGACCATTGCTCTTAAACACTTTTTCTTAATTACCCCAAGCAGCTTACCTGTGTCTGAGGTAGCAGGATTTACTTATAGTTGGACATGTTATGCCTTTGCTCTATCAAATAGTTGAATAAGATAAGAATGGACTTGAATTGGTCTTTCTTTATACTTCAACTCATTCTTGCTTACCTTAAAATCAGCTATTACCTACTTTGCAAGTTTATCCGCAGCTTAGGTGTCCTCGTAGCCTTCTGTGGTGTTTAAAAGCTGAACCAGGCTATGTTCTCGCAACTATATTGTGCTAAGCTCCTGCCCTGCTGGGATAATAAGCGTTTCAGTTCTGGGCAACTGTTTTAGACATAATTCTTGTTGTATTTTCCTTATCCTTTTACTGTCAGGAAGGGTGGAAGAAACGAAGTCTCTCTGTCACTGTAATACTTGCATACTGTACCTTCTTAGAAAATGGATTTGGAGGGGAGAAAAGCAGGTAAACACAGGCTTAGAATGAATACAGGGAATCAGGGCCCTTACTGAACTCCCAGTGGACTTTCTTCCCTTTTAACATCTTCACTGTCCAGTTTTGATCTAGAGAGTAATTTCTGATTTCTTATATGAGTCTCACAGAAGTCAGTGCCAAAGCAAAATTAGTAGGGAAGAAGGGGAAATAGTTCTGGGAAGCGGAGCAGGATTGGCAGAGAACCTGCTGGGCTCCAAAGATATTCAGGGATATCTGACTTCCAAAAACACATTCTTGGGATAAAAGCACTCGCTGCATTATGATCTTTGAGAACAAATGTGTAAATTTTCACATACAGCCTTCTTTCACTCTAGTTGCTATTTTGCCAGACCCTAGGTCTTACAAAACACTGCAGGGGAAGAGAACTGCTCTAGTGGGGGGGGGGAAAGGAGGCAGCTGGAAGCACCAGAGCCGTGCTGCACTCCTCCACCTCCCCTCACCTGGGGATCCCAGGGCTGGCATGTCGTGCCAGAGGTGGAGGCAAAGCTTTGTGCCATTTGGGAGTTTCCCTCCATTTGCCTGATGGTGTAGTTTAGGCACAGCATAAGCGGTTCAAAAACTCATCCAAGCAGAGTTGTAATTTCAAGTGTAATCACTCTCATTGCTTTTCCCACACTGCCTATATAAATAATTAAAAAAATAATCGAAATAATAGCACAAGCAGTTTCAGACTCTCAAAAGCAGGAGTAGTGGCAAGGGACCAGCACTTTAGGACATAAAACCACAGTAAGCTGAATCATCACACCTGCTCTGGCATGTTTCTGAGGAGAAGTCTGAGTTGCTGGAAGACAAGTATGAACTGGTTTGGGGCAAGTGAAATTCTGGTTTCCATTCCCCTATAGTAGCAGAACCCTAAAAACAAGCTTTAGTTCCTGCTGCCCTTGTGCAGCCTGTAACGCTCCTCCACAAAGGCTTTCATGAATCTTGAGCGGCTCTGTTGAAATCAACGGCTTTCAGATGTAACCACATTTGCTTTCATCTGCCAGCCAGATTTGCTGCTCCCTGTGGGAAAGAGTGGGGATGTTTTCTGGAGCTGGTTATGCTCCCCAGCTTTGAGCGCCAGCCTCGCCCCATCGGAGGTAATACTGGGAGCTGCTGACCCACACAGCCACTTGGAGATGGGTGCAGGGAAGGCATGCTGCTCCCCTGCCCTGCTCCCCGACATGTGGTGCTTTGCATGTGGGACTTGGCCCCTTGCAGGGGCTGAGGGGCATGGCTGAAGGTCCCGCGCCTTTTGGTGGAGTACCTGCAGCAGCACCTCCAGGCAGCCAGAGCGCAAGCACTGCCAGGACGCTTCCCAGGGCCTTCCATGGCCTTTAGCAGTCTTTGGAGGAAGTTCAAGTAACTGGAGATGGAGACACACAAAGGAGAGGAGCACTGTGTTGCTTTGCCAAACAAGAGATTAAATGGAGCCAAAGGTGAAGAGAAGCCCATGCACAAACAACGCCGTGGGAGGGTTACTGCCACACCACCACCCAAGAGCAACTTTGGCTTTATTGCCTCGGTCAGTGCTCTGACCAAGATGCAGAAGAAGTGGTGTGTTTCTGTGACAGTTACCCAGCTATTGAGGGACTGCTTCCAGGCTGGTGATGAGCACTTGCAGAGACCATGTTGACCGTGCCAGCAATGGAGGATGAGGCCGGTGGGCTGGACAATCCCTTTCCTTTGCACTGACTTCCAAAAACCCGTGAAATGAAGCCATGAGCCGGAACCACAGAGGAGCTGCGGGGCAAGCACACAACATCCCACAGGGCGTTTTGCACCTCCAACCCTTTTGCGTGGCACGTAGGTCTGAAAATGCGAGAAGCCCCCCGCCCCAGTCTCCGGCAGGAAGCGTCCCGATGCTTTTCCCCGCTGGGATGCCCCGAGGACCTCCCAGGCACAGACACAGGCACAGCCCTTACCCAGCCGGCGGCTTCCCAGTGCAATACACCACGCTGCCAAGCCCGTGGTGGCCGGCAGCAGCCCCGGGCCGCCGCCATCGCCCTGCGGACGGCCATGGCTTGCCTGCGGCCTTGCCCCCCTCCCCTCCCTCCTGGCTGAGGGGCCGAAGCGCTCCGAGGACCTTCCAGCCCCAGCCCTCTTTACCCGTGAGGTGATCGCCCCCCTCCCGCCCCCCCCACTCGCGGGGGTGAGGCCGCTGAACGCCCCCGGCCCCGCCGCCGTTCCCCAGCCGGGGAGGCCGCCCCCGCCTCCGGCTGCGGCGCTGGGGGCCGGGCCGGGCGNCCGAAGGGGAGCGAGGCGGGCGCGGAGGCCGCGGGAGCGGTGATGGCCTTGGTCCCCTACGAGGAGGGAGCTGGCTGGGGAGTGCGGCAGCTGCACAGCCCGTGGGCGAGCTACCGCTTCGCCAGCCGCACCATCCGCCTCAGGCAGGACTGGCAGCGGCTGGGGGTGGCGGCGGTGGTCTGGGACGCGGTAGGTGCTCACCCGAATGCAGCGTCTCGGTACTCGATGGCTTCCTGTCGTGCCTGCCCGAACTTTCAGAATCACCTTAGAAAACTGTTCATTGCTGAATTGTTGAGGGGAGGCCTTTTTCCTGCGAGACTGGCTTTTTACAAAAAGTTAAACTCTGCTTCCCCCCACACCCCCCCCACCCCAAGAGATCCTGGATGACTGCAAGGGAAATGGGCCGCCTGAAATCCTGCACGGCCAGTGCCCAGTGCAGGAAATAGTCTGGATAACTCGCAGAACTCTCACCCATTTCTTAGCAGTGGCCCATGATGTTTGCTTATCGCACTTCAGAGCACAGCACGGATCCTGATCCTGCTGTGTGTGGCGTCTAGAAGGACTGCTGATAGATTTTATCTTGGGGATAAGAACCGTCCAAAAGAGAGGGGCTTATGGCAGCCCCAAGGTTGCAGGGCAGTGGGGTCACAGTACTGCTGTAGGAATGCAAGCGCTTCCCGTCAGTCCCGTCTCAGCCCAGATACAAACTGCACTTTTACCTCTAGTTTTAAAGAACAAGGGTAGCCATTTTAGCAAACTCTTCAAATGAGCTGGTGCACAGGGCTGTTTGTCTTTCCTGACATCAGGTTTGACATAACTTGCTGTGGAGAGAGCTCCTTATCGAGATTTCTGTAAAATATAACATGTTAGATACATCCAGATCCAGTGTTATTACTTTACTTTCCCTGTGTCCTTCCTGACCACGTGCTAGTGTGGTGCAGAAACCTTTTGAAATACCATGTGAGATGCTATGAAACCTTACCCTGGACTTTTGCAACACTGTGATCGTTGACCAGTATTTGACACCCCCCCCAGCTTTTCCTTTCCAAATGCAACTCTTTCTGGCTCCTGTTACGTTTGAGGGTTTGTGGAGCAGTGTTACCACATCTGACTTGTAGTCTCCATGGTTCTTTTTTCCTTCAGCCTGTGCGAGTATTCCTTCCATGAAACTCATAAAAAGACTGCACGTGCACACAGGAGGCAGAGAAGGGCTGAACAAAGTCTTGCTGCAGACCTGAAGTGCCTGACCCTTCCCATAACTTTCTCTCGGTGTAAATCAGAAATCTTGCGCTCAGTACGACTGAAATGAGGCCTGTGCTTAATTGCCCTTGTCTCTTGGCGTAGGCTGTTGTCCTGTGTGCTTATCTGGAGATAGGAGGCATTGATCTCAGGGATCAGTCTGTGATCGAGCTGGGAGCTGGAACCGGATTGCTGGGAATAGTGGCCACCTTATTAGGTAAGGGCTTTTTTGTTTGCTTGTTTAAAGCAATTTACAACTGTAGTAAAACTAGCACTTTTACATCTACATGTCTGCTGTAGAAGTTAGAACCACAGCTACATGTGTGAACTGTGATGTTTCCTGCCTGAGAAGACTTCCTTTCTTGTTAGGCTTCAGAGGCTGCTGCGTTATTTATTGCAGTGATGGTGCTGGTTTACTTTATGGTGGGACCCTGTTAAGGCTGATGCATGTTACCATGGTACTCGGCTCAGCAGCACTCAGTCCTGGGGCTACTCTCCCCCAGGGAGCAAGTGCTGTTCTTGCCGTCTTCCACATGTCCTCATATCCAGCACAGATAAAGCTACAGACAGAAACCACTCTCTGAGCTTTCATAAGCCTTGTTAGCCTATCTTGCAGACAGGGAAAGCAAAGTCTGGAGAATCAAAGTGATTTGCCTGTGATCTGTCTGTGGCTAAAGCAGGGGCTGGGTACTATGCTAAATTTGTGCTAACTGTCTCAGGTTAACTTTGTAATTCAAAGCTCTAGTGGCTGTGGAAGGTGCCTATTGACATAATCAAAACAAAGCAGTTTGACAAAATACAATCATGCCATGCAAAATCACACAGGCATAACTTTTGTCTGACCTGTGAAAGAGGCTCTCTAGCTGCCTCTCTCCTACTGAACAAATATGAAATTGGAGGAGGTTAACTGTAGCCATCTCTGTAACTTATTCTGTTGTCACCTATGGAAAGGCAGAAAGTAACTCCTCTACTTTCATGCACTAAGAAAAAGCGACAGAAAACACTTTTTGTTCCCTACCCAACTTAATCTTCATGTGGAGTACACTTTATATTCTTAAGTGAGTGATGAAGGGTAGGATGTATGTAGATAGTGGGCTTTTTGCTTGTTTTGTTCTTTTGTTTGTTTGTTTTTAATCAGGCAGCTCAGGGGAGTTGTTAATGTTTAACAGGAACTAAGGAGCCTGCTTTACTTAGAGCATTGTATTCCAAAGGCTGTATTTATCGACATCGACTATTTGTCTGAGACATGTGCTCCTGTACCGCTTAGGTGCCCGTGTCACCATCACAGACAGGGCGGCAGCACTGGAGTTCCTGGAGTCAAATGTACAGGCTAACTTACCTTCTGAACTACGTCCGAGAGCTGTGGTGAAGGAACTGACTTGGGGAAAAGACCTGGGTAACTTCCCTGCAGGAGCGTTTGACTTCATCCTGGGTGCAGACATCGTCTATCTGGAAGAAACTTTTGCAGAACTGCTTCAGACGCTGGAGCACCTGTGCTCAGACCAAACTGTGATTCTTCTTTCCTGTCGTATCCGCTATGAACGGGATCACAAATTCTTGAAGATGCTGGGTGGCCGTTTCTCTGTGTATGAGGTCCACTATGATTCCAGTAAGGATGTTCATATCTACAAAGCACAGAGGGGTAGTCGCAAGGATGACTTTTGACTCTGTGCTTTGTTAGTAAACCACTGATGCTATTCAATCCTCCCCTTGTTTCTACTCAATACACTTGTTCCTAAGCATATAATTGCAGTTGTGTTATTTCACTGGCTTCTTGTTCTGATGGTCTTGTGTGATCACTTGGTCTGATACAGCAAGGATTGTACTTCTGTTTGCATATCAAACCTCTGCTTCATTTCGCAGCAGAGTTGTATGGAGTCTTCCACTGACTTGTTATCAAATGTAATTTTTGAAACTGATTTAAGTTGCAGAGATCTCCAGGCATCACAAATGTCATCAGAAGATCTGTTGTTTAAAATCAAACCACACTTAATTTGTGTGGGAAATGTAGAAATAGATTAGAGTGGGGGTTTTTCCCCTTTATCACTTCATTAAGTCTAGAAAAGTAAAAGTGGATTAAATATAAGCTAAGACTCCAGCTCTAAATGCTTTAAGTCTTCAGGCCTTCTGCATTGTAAAAGTTGTGGTAAAAGAACCCACCTGAAGGGCAAAACCAACAAAGGCAGCTGCTATAAAGTTGTTGTATTGCTGTCACTGCTGAATCAAGAGGCACAGGGAAACAAAGAACAAGATCTGTGGGGAGGGGGTGGGTTGGGAATCGGTATGGCCTCATAAGCCAACTTAGAAGTCAGCGGTGTATTTACCTGACTTGCAAGCATGGAGGCTATGCCTGCAGTACTGAAGGAGTCGAGGTTCTGGGGTTGTCCCTAACAAGGTAACTTTACCTCGCACAGATCTAGGCTCCTTGGAGCAGATGCACATGCACATGTGCCAGCAGGGAAAGTGAAACAAGGAGACTCAAACTGTTCTTTAAATATAAAATCAGTCCTTGACTCTCAAAGTACTGCTAAATAATGTTCTAATTTCTGCCTTTGTGGCTCACTCTGTCTCTTGAGAGTGGTTATTTAGGAGAGGAGGGTGCTGCTGTAAAGTCTTTGTAGCTGGGGGAGTACTTGTTCTTTTATTACTTGGGACCTTGGGGCACCGTGTAGATTTCAGCATGCTTTCTGTGCACAGTGGTAGTTAGTCAGTGTTCTAAGTAACTGATTCTATACCTTGAGCTTGTAGAAACACCTCTGTGTGTTTATCCACAAGATCCTATGCGACAAATGCTGGAGCCTGGAACCTGGCTCACACCAGCAGCAGACTTCGTTCTCTTTCTAGTGGTGGAAGAATGAAACTGGTGAAAACAATGAGCCGACAGAAGATACACTTCTAAATGCAGGAATTGCTGTAGTACTTTTTTTTTTTTTTGGTGGATGTGGAACATTTTTTTTCTTTAAACTTAACTTACAAAGCCCCAGGTCATGTTCAGGCTTTAAGCGCCTGCATGTCTTTGGCACTGGCAACAGCAAACACCAGCAGCTGCTTCAGGCCATGGATGTTAGGAGCTCTGTATCACTTCTGCTTCCATCAAACTTCCTAACTGGAAAAGATGCAGAGTGTCTGTGGTCCAGAAGTGATGTGCAGACTGTAATCTGGAAATGACACATTTATCATTACAGCTCCCATGAATGAGGCCCAAAGGTCTTGTGCTTCATCCCTGACATGTCTCTTGCGTGTTTTCAGCGAAGTTCCTTGCTTGGCTCTGGACCTGGCCCGAGTTCAGCTCTGTAAGGCTTGCTTACAACAGTATCCTCAGAAGCCACATGGTGTCACTAAAACAGTACTTACGCAGCTGACTGGGAATTCGCAGTCTGAAACTAGAGTTGGAGTCCCCTTGAGGGAAGGAAAACAGCACCTTGAATTAAAAACAGAACATGATATGAGCTTTAATGTGCCAGACATGGCTTTTTCTGTCCTATCAGCTGGGTGAGCAAAAGTTGAAAAAAATTATGAGCTCTCCCCACCTTCTCTCTGGCTCTAGTTTTCAGAGTGTGGCTGTAAGTTCTCACCACTCCTCTTCCTTTTCCTCCCCACTGGTGTTTCCTTCTCTCCGAGCTCGTCTGTGGTCACTGTATGTTAGGCTCCCCCACCCCGGGGGCTGGAGCTGGCAGAAAGCGGTGTCTGGTGCTAAGGCTTGTGAGCACATGTGACGTGGTCTCTGGGGAAAGCCTGCTACCTGGCTGTGCTCAGCCCTTGCAAGAGCCTTAGCAGCTTGCGTTGTTGCCACAGTATGAACATGCTTAAAAAGCCTGCTTAAATAGCACAGAACAGCCTTGTGTTGTCCCAGGTCAGGCTTCGCAGCTTTTTTCTATTCCCACCACACTTGGCTCCAGGAAGACATCAGGAGTGAGCCACGCCAGACATGCAGGACAGAAGTAGCAGAGGCGTAATTGCCCGGTGAGTATGCACGCAGTGAGCAGCCCTCCGTGACAACACCTGCAAACCTTGGTGTCCCAACTGATTGGTCCCAGGTGAGCTTCTGCTCTAGTGTGAGATGATGCATGGTAATGCTTCAGCGGCTGTTTGGCAACTACACCAACACCCTGCCCAAGCACTTTCTGTCACTCTGTTCATCCCAGCACTAGAGAAGTCAGTGTGATTCTCCTTTGGGTGGTTCCATTGCATTGGTCCAGTTTTGTAACATGATGTGAACTCATCTGTAGCGAGGATGTGTTTGGGCATGGGTCCCCGAGTAGTAGGGAATAGTCTCTTGAGAAATAAAATACTCTCTTGAGAAATAAAATACTCACCCTAGGGAAAGGATCCAAGTCACAAGGAAGTGACCAGATAAGATGTGAACATGCTGTGAGATTGTGAAACCATCCCTGAAACATGCCATTCTGCAATGGAACCAACTTTTCTAAAATGTCATTGCAACTAAAGTCATGTTTGATTAATATTAAACACGGAGTATGAAATTCAGCTCTGTATCTTATGGACCAAGAGCTTCAAGGTGCAGCAGTGTCAGAAGAATCAGGTTTACTAGCTGAGCTACCGACTGCACAGAGATCTGTGTTACCCGATTCTTTTCAGTGTGAAATTCAAGCCAAACTGGATTTTCATCTCACGGACTAACCCCTGTTCGGGATTCCCCCTCATTACCGAGATGTAGATTTTTCTGAGCAAGGATGTGAATGGCATTATGAAAACGCTCAGTTGTGAAAACCACAAAATCCCAGCCATAATAAGCCAACCTTAGTGCTTCCCCTTGATTTCACTGGAGGTGTGTTTACCTCAGTGCTGAATTTGTTCTTCTGGCTTTCATCCCAGTGTTTGGATCCAGCCTTGCAGATTACATAATAGGGTTGTGATCCTTACAGTGCTTGCTGCCTTCTGTTCTGCTCTGTTATTAACATCAGTAGTACATGGTTCACGGGAATGCTTAAGAGTGGGAAAGACAGAATATTTAAACTGTGAAAGGGAAAAGTCTTTCAACGCATTATTAAACGAGGAAACTAATTGCCACCAGAATGGATACTGGAAAGCAGGTTTAAAAATATCAGAAGTGGAAGAGAAACTTTGTTTTTCAGGACACTAATGTAATTCAATTTAATTAAGATTTAAAAAGCCTTCCCTTTGGGGAGAATACCTCATGAATACTTAGAGCAGGCCACAGATCATGAGAGGACACCACAGTCTGCTCAAAATATGCCTTCTCCCATATTCCTATCTGGTTACCATTTGCCACTAAATTAGTGTAAATGGAACATCTCAAAGAAGAGACTTTGTAGAGTTTTTTAAAGCATGTTTATGTGACTGCACATAAATGTTTGTGTAAAAAGGGAGTTATGACAGTTTATACCACAAAGGTTACAGTAAGAAAAAGCACTTCTTTATGACAGTAATTCACAAATTCACAAGAATCACTTTAATATACAAAGCAATTACTACCATTCTGAAACACAAAGCAGCTAATATGTACATAGTGTTAATAAAATGCATTATAACTCAGTACAATTTTTTTAAAAAAACACAGATAAAGCACAAAAAATTAAGTAAAAAAAAAAACACAACAGGGATGTTTCTCGATTTTTGGGGAAATGTAAATAAGAATTTATTTTCCCCCAATAATGAATTTTCATTTTGTCTTTTAACTTCCACAAGTATGTGGGAGTCGAGCTCAAATACCCTGTTCTGTGCTGACATGGTTTGGGTAAAGAAACGCAGATGAGGTGAACTTACTCTTTCCAGCTTACATTACAAAGGGAGAATAATAACCCTCACTCTGGAAGCTTCCCTGAAAAATGTTGTTCCAAAACAATTTAAAATTATAAATCCAGAGTAGAAATAACTCATTTTTGAAGTGAAAAACCAATCCGAAGACAAGTCTGTGGAGGGGTTGGCTGCCAACTAGCACCTCTTCTTGCCGTGTTCCCCATCCCATCCCTAGAAGTCCATATAAGCAGCACAGTTTCAAATCTCATAAAAAACTCGAAGTTCTAGAACTTTTAAAAATTAATGTTTTAATATAAATAAATGTCATTACACACACACAAAAAAAATGGAGTGGCACCTGGACAAAACACAACTTGTGGAGAGCATCCGAACATCCTCAGTTCTTAAGAGCGGCCATTTCCAGATAGCTAACTGGCTCAAGGCCTGCCTTCCCCGTGCTCTCCCTCAGCTATCCTCTAATTTAGAGAAATACATAGCTGAGGCTGAGACCGAGAGAACCGACTGCTCCCAAGTCGTGAGAACAGTAAGCGGTCAGCTTATGAAGCGTGCCAACCGTGGATCATTACAGCCCATCCCTGACCCTTTCCCTGCCAGCACACGGCTCCCGAGGACAGCTGACTTCTCCTGCCTCTCGCTGGTGGGAGCGAGACCCGAACTCACCAATTTTTGCTACGCAAACCAGCCCAAACAAGTCTCTCTGCGGGCCAGAGCTTAAATACATTTAAAAAACACATTCCAAGGCAAAACACTCGAAATGCAAACCCTCTCTACCAACTGGATCTGGTCCCTTTTCCCCAAAGACATACAGATTTAAGCCATATCCATCCACAGACCTGAACCTGTCACAAGCACACAGTAGATATAGGTTTTCAGCACCCTGTTTCTCTCCATCGGTCTGGCTCCTCCCAGACCGACTGAGCTTCATGATACATTCAGGTTTCTGCAAAATCAGTGTCTTTTGCAGCTAGGAAATTCAAAAGCTCAGGGAAACGAGTTCCCAGGCCCAGTACAGTGAACCATCGATGTACTGTATGCTTTTAAAACCTGCTCACAGCGACAGATTTCAGGGTTATAGCTAAATTATCATTGTTCCTGCAAAAGAAAGGTGGTTGTGCTTTTTTTATCTTTTAAAGCAGGGTGACACATTGTCAGTGTACCTTTACTTCCTGGTGTCAAAGAACTGGAAAGCCTTTTGCTTTATTTTCTTGGAATGCGGCTTGTAAAATTTGCAGCCAAATTGCAAATTAAGAAAAGGGGAATAAAGTGACTGAAAAATAGTTTAGCTTTCCTTCCAAATTAACCTCCCTTTTCCACTTGGGATCACTGAACTAGTTCTATTCTAAAAATAATTTCATATCCATCCTGTACATACTGCTCCAAGACACCACACACTTAACTCTTTCCACTCTTGAGTACTGCCAGTTCAGATCTCCTGCCGTTTTGAAGTAACACCTGCTGGATGCCAGGTGCTAATCAGCAAGTTAAATTTGCGAAGGAGTCAGCTGGTGTGGGGAGAGGAGCGAATTGTGTACAGGCAGCAGGATTACAACAATTGTGCCAGGGAGCTTCTCAAGCAAACCCAATTGCTCGTAATTTTTTTTTGTTCTGTGGGTTTTTTTTTTTTTAAAAAGTGCACGTTTCAATTAAACATTTACAAAGAATATAGTGTAACAAAAATAAATACATGACCTTTCGGTTAGATCACTGGCAAATGTTACATCACTAACCAGCTTCAGGGTGAAAAAATGACAATAAAAACAGGGTCCTTGAAAACAAACGAAATCCCCTATGAATTGTCACAGATTTGCAACCACTGATAATGAACTTACTTTGATGGGGAGAGCTGTCTTTAACCCACAAAAAACACTGGCTGTCTGTTAAATTAAAAAAATATAAAATAGAAAATCAGAGGCCAGTTTTCGCTAACAGATGACTACTTGCAGCTGCAGTCTACTGGAAGCCCAGATTTTAAAAAAACCTGTAGTACAAATTTAGATCAGAAACTATCGGGGCTGTTTTTCCTTATTAAATTTAACTTCTTTTTTTCCTGAGCCTCTTAATGATTCCAAACACCCCACCAATTTTCTGATCAACGTACAAGTACCAGAGAAGACAGTGGTCTGCAACGCAAACACCAGCTACAGAAGAGCCAGAACCTACAGGTGTCTGTACAGTCCTGACGAGCATGACAGGCGAAAATTGTGCTTTCAGATACAAGCAATGGTGCTGGCAACCACCTGATTCTGGTGAAATCGCTGTTTAAATAAAAACGTATCGCTACTACCCCAGGAGGAAAATAGAAGTCTTACCAGTGGTTCCTTTAGAAAATAACACCTTAACAACCTTCCAATTGTTTTGCCTTTGATATATAGCTGCCAAAGAGAAAAAAGCACAAAAGTGAATTACTCTGGGGGATGGTGGTGGTTGTAAAACCACCGTTTACATAATTTCAAAAATCTCCATTAATAAAAAACAAAACCAAACCTCACAAAAGCCAAGAAAGATGAAATAAAATTCTTGAAAATGGATAACTGAGAAACAGCACAAAACAAACCAGTAATAAGCGCTAGAATAATGCAGCCCAGAACTACTGGGGCAGGGGGAAGCTTTCACACGCACGCGCACACCCACACACAGCCAGACACACACAGAAAAAGTAAAAATTTTTTCTGACCTCCATATACTATAATACTCAGCATTCCTGACTTAAAAGCTCTCAGAGCTGTAGATTATATACTGTGTGTATATATATATATATGTACATATATTATACATATGTATTTTCCAAGAATATCTAAATTAAAAGAGCACCTCTGACAATATCTTAACTGCCTGACTGGTGCTGTTGTTTTGCAAAATAATGACATTACAAAAATTATATTTCAAATCAATTCTTGTTTATTATGAACATAATGGATCTAGCCCTTTCTAACCCTCTCTTCAGGTAAAACAGGCTATGGATTCTTGAAAACTCACAACCGTGAGATATAAAACTTCCCCTCCCTCCTCCCAGCCAGTACAATTTCTGTCCTACTTCCAAATGGCCTTAGTTTATAGAAGCTGATTACCCCAACCTCACTACTTGGTAAATAACATATGAATGGATTCCTGTATCGTACTCTTTCCCTTTTTGGGTCAATACGAATAGTAAAGCACGTCTGGGTAACTCCAGCCAGCCCTGTACTTGGTCTAATACATTTTTTATTACTGTCATTTAAAGAAATTCAAGTCCCTAAATCCTCAGTGCAGCATAAATAAAAATAAAGATTCTTGCAAGTTCCTATGTACTTTAGAATAATGTTCTTTTTCTTACTGAAACGTTAGTTGCTAATGAGGTCTAGACTAATAACACCACAGACTACTCGCAGACCACGCACAGACAAACCGGTAACACAGTTCTCTTCTCACTGCCATGCAGATTTGCACCAACCCTGTATCAGAAGAACCCCGTCTGGGTACCGGTTTAGGCTCCCTCGTCCATTCAGCTCCCAGGCTTTGTGCCGAGTGACTATCAGCAAGCGCTAGACAGTGCTCATTACCCATGAGGAACGAACAGCTCTCAGATCATGGCTAGCCTCATTCAGGTTCACTGCAAAAACTCCCAAGATTTTGCAAACAGATGGTTCTACAAAAGAAACAGCCTTAATGTAAGCATGTACAGCCTGTTCCGTGTTTCTCAAAGCTGGAGGAACCATTCCATATAACTGTGTTAATTAGGCCATCATGAGCTTCATGTTTTACAAGAACGACTCCTGCGTTATCAATATTTCTACTTCAGCACTAGTTCTGAAAAGCTGGTAACCGTTGTATGTATTTGTATTCTCTGACTTTAAGAATCAGAGAATTTTTATAAAAGCACTGCTGAGAATTTAGGGTCTTCTTTAAATTTGCATCGCTAAACTAATAAATTCATCCTCCGTTAAATAAAAACGTGAAAACCAATTCTCTATGGCAGATAAAAACAGACCATTTATAAACGTCCTCAAAACTTGTGAAAATGAATTCTTTCATAATTCTGATACTTACATTCTCTTCTTGAAATACAAACGTAATTTGAAATTACTGATAACTCTAGATTTAACAACAATGCTACAAGTTCAACCCTGCTCCTTTTAGAGTCTCTTGGAAACTGAATGCCCTCTCAATTAAGAAAACTAGAACTTTTAATACTGCTTAGCTGTTTGAGACTCAACTGCCAGAGTTGTTCTTATAACATCACATTGATTATATAACCTTTTAGAAGCTCATGTTTGAAATTTATCTTAAAAACAGGTGAAGTGAATGGAAAAAAATATTAGCTAATACTTCGCTAGGCAAGGCATTAGTACAGACCAGAGTCTTATTCATATGTCTCTATACATAAAAGTTTGACCACAACCCCAAGTAAACTTACTCCATCAAATGACCAGAGTTAATGTATCACGAGACTGGCTTCAGAGTGCCAGTAAACAAACTGCATGTGATTCTTTTTGACACATTCTTTTTGACAACTTCTTGACATTCTTTTTTGGCTTTTTGACCATGATTCTTTTGAAGTCCTAATGCTTAGTACAGAGTTGTTTTCAAACATGAACTACCTTTTAAAAAATGTAAACTGGGAAAGAACCCATTTCCTCAAAAAAAATTTGATCTTGCAAATGTCTGAGGCACATGAGTAATTTTACTTACAGGAATAAATTACTCGGTAAATCAAAAAATCCTCTGAATAAATTAAGAATTTAGCTAGCCTGGCCAGGTTCAAATAATTAATATTGTCCCTTGCAAAGCAGAAGTTGGAATATTTGTGTTTGAAGTCCTCTTCGATATGTGAGGTTGTCCTGGTAGCTGTCATACTGCAACTTAATTTATACACAGAAGGCAGCCTCAGAGTTTGAAAAAGAATCCCGCAAACCAGACTGATGTTTCCATCGAGTACAGTAACTTCCACTATGTAAGATAGTGGTAGAGAAATAGAAACAACCTCACGGCTTGAGAGGACTTGGGACACAGACTATACTGTCATCAGGGAGTACGTATGTGGAGTTGGCCATGCTTCAATTGCTTAGCTGCTCTGCATACAAATAGGTAGTGCTTTCATATGTTACCCTTGCTTACTATATGACTGTTTTCAAAACATCAGTATTGTACCTTTTTTATTCTGAATTCCTTTCCCATTCAAATATCATTTCCCAACCAGTATCCTATGAAGTTGGTGTTTGCTTTTTGTGCATTCAGTGTGCTGAACACACTTGCACACATAAGCTTCAAGAAGCAACAACTGACCAGTGAAGCTCATTTCAATGCATGTGTTTCTGAGGTACGGAGAAGTTTTTACTGGTCCAGGAGGGATTAATACAGATTGCAAATCAAAACCCCTCCTGGGCTAGTCTGAAAAAGGTATGTTATCTCCACACCAAGAACATGACTGTGAAGCGCCTTTCATTTGGCATGCTGCTTAGCTGTGTACTTTTATAGTTCATAATGAATATGTGAAACCAATTTGGCAACCATTGCTTCTTCATTGCACCATGCATGGTCCACGTATGTGGCCCACAGTTCTCTGGACCAAGAGGCTGGGGTGGTTCCATCTCTAAGGCAATGGAAAGAGCTCAGCACAAAATCTTGAAATCATTACAAAAGGACCCTCCCTGCAGCAACTTCCCAAGTGACCACTGTTACTCCTTGAAGAGGATGGGGAGATGAGAAAGAAGCCTGTTCTTCTTCCGCTGAGACTGATGATGAAAATAATCTTGTNCTCTAAGGCAATGGAAAGAGCTCAGCACAAAATCTTGAAATCATTACAAAAGGACCCTCCCTGCAGCAACTTCCCAAGTGACCACTGTTACTCCTTGAAGAGGATGGGGAGATGAGAAAGAAGCCTGTTCTTCTTCCGCTGAGACTGATGACGAAAATAATCTTGTAGGGGGAGAAGTGGAGGCAAGTACTTGAACATTCACAGTTTGATGCAAAGCACAGATGAAGTATATTCTGTAGTTGCTTCAGGCAGTTTTGCGCATAGAAAAAAAGAAATGTTTAGAAAATAAAAAGTTTACTTTGTCTTTCTGGGTGTAGCCAGAACCAGTCTCTATCCCACCTGGACAACTGAAAATGGGAATCCAAAATTAATCTGATTTGTGGCAGTAAAGGTCCTTAAGTGCTTTCAACTCCTCAATCAGTGTCTTGTTTTGGTTTTCAAGCACAGCCACTCGATTTTCTAGACATTTCACATACTCCTTTTTCTTCCTGCGACATTCACGTGCTGCCTCTCTGCAAAGAAAAAAGGCCATTCAATTCCAGAACAATTACCTGCAGACATGGGCTACTTAGCTGTTCAGGTAAAATCTTTACCTAGTACTGCCATTTTTAGAATATAGAGGTATTAAGAAACGCAAGTTAGGAAAATAGGCTGAGTTCATAACAGCTGCTCGTCACAAATGACACACACTCAAGATCCACAGATCATTTCAACATGCGGATCCCGGTAAGTCAGCACCAATAAAATTCTGCTTCTATGAGAAAAGGATCCTACTCAACGACAAAATTCTGCTAGCAGCACTTATATTAGAGCCTTTAGGCTGAGTTGAATGCTGCTGCAATAATTTAATTGATTTTAGTATAATAGATGAATAATAAAACCATGGATAAGACCAATGTTCATCTATTAATCTCTTTATAGTCTTAGCTCATCCCTTTGCTGCAGTCCAACCAAATACTAATGGTCAGGATGTTCAACTGGTGCAAAGAAGGCTGTATTTAGAGCATTCATATATTTGCTCTCAAGCAAGACTTTCATTTTATTAATAATGTCTGCCTCACTGCAATGATAATATAAATGACTCAAAAAATCATAGAATAAACAGTCACTAGCAACCATATCACTCTAGTTCTTGTCCGCTGTGCAAGAACATGTCAGTGTTAATGCCCTGAAGCAGATCTCGAGACTGTCAAACTTTTAAGGCTTGTTTGTAAAGACTGAGCTGCCTGTAGGTAACTTGGTAACATACTAAGAACACCAATGAAAAATACCTGGAAGGTGTTAATGTGCTGCTGAGCATCCTGAAGGCAGTAACACCAAGGCAGAAGCAGAACCTATCCTGCACAGCAACAGTAATGGTACCGATGTGCAAAGTAAGCACAAGGCTAAATGCCGCAGGTGGATAGGAGTCCAGGCAGAGGGCTCTCCTGCTGCAATGCAGCTTGTCAAAGCTGCACACTGCAGATACATGTAAATGTATGTGCTTGTTTGCCCTGAACCTTTAGGTGCAAAGCAGAGCAGCTTCGAAAGGAGAGTCTGAGTGTCCCTTCCTTGCAAATACTACATGGATAGGTGATATAGTCAATGTTCTGGGAAACGAGATGACAAAATCGAACCCAGTTCTTCCGCTCACTAGATAAATAGTAGTTTTAATACTAGGTAAAAAATCATGTCTGTTCCAGGACCTACCTCATAAGAAGATTCTAAAAGTAATTTTTGAAATTCAGCTCCACAAACGAGAGAGGGTGAAGAAAACCTAGTTTAAAAGCCCTGAAAGGACTCAGGTATCCATTTGTTGCTCCTACAAATACAATTTCGCATGCTTCAGTGTGCCATGCGCAACATTTAGAATTTAAGTCATTTTGGGCTGTTACATGTGTTACCAAAAGATTAAGTACTACTGGATCAGGAAGGGCCTCCCAGTGTGAACTGAACTACTAACCTGTCTTCTTGGGTGACAACTTTTTCTTTCTTTTTGTGATTTTTGTGCCAGCTTGGGATGTATATTAAGTCACCTCAAGTCTGTGTGCATTAGTTATTCATTATGAACAGCTAAAGTTATGCTGAATTACAAGAGAGCTTTTAAAATGTAAAATTTACAGAGAAAATTTGCACAATAATATCTATGAATATTTACGCTATAATCCTCCAATAACTACCACCTCACCATCTGCCTCTCTCTACCCCTTTCCCCTGCTTTGCTATGGAGCCTAGATTTGCAAATACCTATTAAGCAGGCAGGCTAAAAGCACCGCATGCAACATGATAATGTTGCGAAAGCTGTCAATTTAACTCAAGTGAGGGTAATTCCCCACTGTTTTTCTTAGCTTTTCCAAACACAAAAGCTTTCTTTTGCTGGAATAAGACTGCTGACTAAATGAGTGGATTCAGAATGCTAATTAATTTTTTTCAAATGCAGAGCCTGAAAGGGTGACATCTACTATTCACTGATATCAGAAAAATATATAAAAAGGGGAGATGGGCGACATTCTGTACAAAAGCCTTTTTAAAAAAGTGAATTCTGTTGATTGGCATTATTTACTTCATTAAAGCCCCTCAGATAAGCATTGGGTCTGCTCAAATAGCTTTCTATTGTGTTCACAGCTCAGTGATCTACAGAAAATAAATGCACCTGCACAACGTAACAGTTTTTTCAGACTGACAGGTGAAGTAAGCAGCACTTTCACCCAGCTTCGCCTCCTCAGAGGGGAGGGAAGCGCTGCTGTTTCCCTAGTGTCACAGTGTAACGTACAGGCTCAAGTCTGTGCCCTGCACATGGAGTTCAAGCTTGATGCGCTGCGTCACCTCAGGCCCACCCCTTCCCTCTCCTGCAGCAGGAGGCTTGAAGAGCATCATGCCCAACTCCTCTTGGCTGCTCCATTCCTTCACTGCTTCCACCAAGCCCCACCTCAGCAGGCTGGGCTGTTCCTCCTCACACACTAAATCCTATAGGGTCAAGCCTCCTCTCACTCCCAGCCCCTCTGTGGCCACTACTGGCTCCACAAGCCATCAAAAGGAGTAGCTCCTTGTTTAGCCTTTCCTTATGTCTTTCTGCTTCCAGAGGATAAAATCCAAAGGGCAAGCAGCTGAAGAGAACAAATGAGACAATCAAGAAAGCGCTCGTGAAGAGTGCAGGTGGGCCAGCAGCAAGGACAATGCATGCAGAAGGCTGAGGTAAAGAATCCAGGTAAGAAAACTACATGAATGTATTAACTCAAAAAAATCAACTCACCTTGGTGTTTGTAAGAACATATCTGCAGTCATACAAGCCTCTTGCCAATGACTTTTCTCCTTACGGCAACAAACAAATTCACACACCTCACAGAATGAGTCTGACACCTTTACTTAAGGTTTCACAGTCACCATACATGGCATTAGCACATGTGCTTCTTTGCTTTCCATCTTTAAATAAAGGCAAATTCTTCAGAAAGCATTGCATAAAATCGCCAAGAAAGATCAGGATTCTTAGTGTTTAACACTCTAGTTCTATGCAGAGATATCTGCAAAAAAAGTGATCTAAATGTACATGCCTGTTCTTCATTAGACGCACTTCTCTCTTCCGTGCGGCCTCTTCTGCTGGCTGGGTTGGAAGTGCTGGAGAGGATGCCATGACTACGCCTGGTGCAATGGTGCTGGTAGGGGCAGTGCGAATCTGGTAGGTCTGCACGTCTCCGGAGGCAGCTGAAAGACACAAGGGAACATGATGTCAGTTTGGTGACAGCGCTGTTAAACGTGGCGTGAAGAGCACCTAGTCATCTACCTAACCATGCACTCTGGGCTACAGTACAGGAGAGGTGACCATCATTGCTATCTCAGTCTTAGTTTATTAACATATGTAAGGTTTTGGGCATTCCTGTTGCAGAAGTCTTTGCTTGTGCTTGATAACTTGATTTGTCTTGCTGTACTGATGTGCTTCTTTCTCCCTTAGTACATTTCTTTTTACTTCTCTGTTTTTTGGGCAGTTTTAGCAGTTGCAAGAAGATGAAGGATGGAAAACAGTATTTCTAGCTGTGTTCCAAATATCTATCTGCAAAAGGAGAAACTGCACGTGTAAGTATTTGTCACAGAAAAAAGGGTGTAGAAATGCAGCATTTATTCCAACAGGAGGGAGACAGTGCAAGTTAGGCACTCTACTACTTCTCTAGAATGAACAAGGTCTTGGATTTCTTTTGTTTATTTATTGTAATCTAGGAGTGTGTCACATTTGCCTGAGCTCATTAAAGAAATCACGTGTTTTAAGAACACAAAAACCAGAAGATCAATACAGCAATAGTATTTTTCTCAGCTATGTATTTTCACTGATGCGTGGAGATGTCTTCACTGGATAACTTTCAAATCACCTGTTTCACAATCATAAAAGCAGAGGTACACTTTTCTGTGATTTTTAATAAACAGATTTTTAATACCCCCTCCATTTTTAAATAAACCAAACCATATATTTTAATACAACAAAACCCCCCAACTTATTCTAAGTTGAAGCAGCCCTGCTTGCTTTAAGAGGAGAGCTAGACCAAATGATCTCTTAAGGTACTTTCCTAAATTATTCTATGATTCTAAGATACAGTGATTAAGTACGTGGTGACTAGTTACAAAAGCCACAATAGGAAGGAATTACGACTTGTAATTGGAAAGGGGAAAAATTACTTTATAGAAAGTCTTTATAGAAAGAAAAAGTATCAAACAATCTTCTTTCCTAACTTTACTGCTTCGCCTTAAATTTACTATTGTTGCAGATGACTATCTGGGAGAACTCGGAACTGTAAAGTGATACGAGGTTTTGCAGAACATATTAAAAAAAAATCACGTGGACAAAATCCAGGAAATACAGCATGGAAATCCAAAAATAAATACATTGTTTTGAGAAGTAAACCCAAAATATCCACCATTTTATCAATCTGAAGGGAAAGACTCCAAGAAAACGTGACAAATAGCTTTGTCCAGAATTTCCTTTAAACATTTTGGAGATTTATCTGTGCCAAAGCTGTTAATTCTGTTCCTGAGGCATTTGAAGGAGTTAGGTTGGCAACTTGTACCTGCGGGGAGAAAATGTTATACAGAATGACTGGCTGTGAAGTTTCTCACCTTGTACAACAACTTGGTTGCTGGGTACAAGTATCTGTTGTCCATCTGTGGTCTGTGCATATTGCAAAATGGTGGTGCCAGGTTGGGTTGCAGCTGCATTGGTCATAGTCAATGTCTGGAGACCTTGTACTCCATCTGTGCCATTGTTAGACAACTGTATTGCTCCTCCTTGGGTAATAGCAACTGAAGAAAAAAAAAATCGACACAGCATTTAAGACACTAATCTACTCATTAACTTACAGTATTAAACCTAGTTATGGAAGAATACTGGTCTGAGGTAAATCCCTTGAACCCTTATACACCCTCAAATCAGGCATATGGCTTCAACGCACATTAAAGAAATCATGCTTTGAAAGTAAGTTTTTGATTTTTCGTGAGACCAGTACTTTTGGGGGGGCCAAAAAACACAGCCTAAAACCCAAACTTGTTTCTCTGATAAAACAGCATCACTCACAGGAGCTACAATCCTCCCCCAGGCAATACTTTTTAATTTGTTAGTTAAGATTTTCTTCTTGGTTGGTTTAAAAGTCTTTTCCTCAGTCCTTTCTTTTTTCTTCTCATCTGAAATTCCTCTCCTCTTCCATGCTTTATGCCCTTCAGTCTCCTCTGCTGCTATTGCTATTCATTTTGTGTTTCTTCTTGCTTTTGCTTTTTTTTTTTCTTCTGATTGTATCTCCCCTTCTCTACGACTTCCTTAGCACCGTCCTAGCAGTGTTTTCATTCATAAAGGTCTGGTTTCAGACTTACTTTTTTTTCATTCAAGCAGTCTTACTTTGTTGGGTTTTTTTTCCTTTCTTTCCCTAAATCCTGTCATGCAGGTGTACTGAGACATTACCCCTCATTGGTGATTCCACAGAACTTCACTGTGTTCCTATACACAGACACCCCAAAATATCAAGTATCTGCACAAGCAGTTATTTCACAGTTATGGTAGGAAAGCAGAGTTAACCACATCAGTTTCAATAAAATCAAGTAGGGTATTAGGCAAAGTGGCTAAGGAGTAAACAGAAATACAAAATTTTAAAGAGATTTTAAGAGAAAGATGTAAACGAGTTGTTTTTTCTTCCTTTTGTATACTTAATACTGTGTGTGTTTGTGTGAGACAGCATGTTAATGCCGGCTTTACTGCTGTGTCCTCAATACTTTAAGTCAAAACACTATAGCTATAAAATCTAATTAATAAAGAAAACACAGAAATGTATATTTATTAGATATTTTAAATAAAGTTGCTGAAGTTCTGATTTTTTCAGGACTTTCTAAAATTTTAATTGCAGACGGTCATGTTTTTTTCCATTAATGAGGTTACAATTTTGTGAACCAGGATTAATAATCTGCCAGGAAAAAAAGAAACTTCTGAATTACCTCATCTGGCTCCTGAAGTTAAAAAGTTTACATTATCGTTAATTCATATTTTGCCTCAGGATGCATTAGCTGCACTACCTGTCAAGCAGTCGCAGAAGGTTAGCTGTTAACGTTTCAAGTACTTAACAATAGGAATGTGTTCAAAAGGCACGGTTATAAAACAATCAAATCAAAGTAATCTTATTTTCACTCCTGCCTTGTCCTAGTCCAAACAGTTACAGAAATAATAGTTCCTCATCTTCTCACCCCCACTTACTAGCACCACTGAGAAATTCAGACTACATACTGTACTGCCCACTGCTGGTTTGGTAAATGGGAGTTGGCACCGTAACAGTGGCGATGGCAGGGGCTGCCGTTTCCTCTTCAGACTTTTCTTCTTCGATCCTTGGCACTCCTGGGGCGTCTGAGGACAAGTCATTCAAAATTTTTCTGGCAAAGACAGTGTGTTGTAGAGATTTTAATAAAAATCGGAAAAAAAAAAAGTCTATTTGATACGTAACGCTGGAGAAAACTGAAAAGTGCAGTAAGCCAGCAAGGAAAATATACGTGCAGAATGAAAAACCTGCACTATCTTCAAACTCTTATTGGAGAGGATTGTTCAAAGTGCCATGCATAGATGGGCAAGGGAGCCAGCACAGAACAGCTGTGCTTACCAACACAGGATATACGTGCTTCTCAACGGGTTCTTCTCAACCCAGGATACAGCTATCACAACCTTCCCTTTTTCTTAAAACCAGGCTTCTCTCTCATCCATTTTTACTTGTTTCCTGCCTTTAGCCACATAAAGATTTGAAGAAAGCAAAAGTACATAAAAACTTAACTCCTCACTTACATCATGGGAACTGCTCCATTTCAGAGACCGTAAGCTCCTCAGCCAGAGAGCTGAGTATAAATGAAGTTAGCAGAAATGCTTGTAAAGAGCAATCAGTTTATAATCTAACACCTGCCTGGGAGACAATACTGAGTGTTTGAGCGAAGTCACACAGTTGCCCTGTTACAGGTTACAGTTACAGGTGCCCTGGCTGAGAAAGCTGTGAGATTAGCATGGGTAAAGGAAAGAACAGTTTGTTTAATTACTTTCATGGGTTAATTTTCCAAAGCAAAAGCTGCTAAAACATCACTGCTACAGGTCCCGCTGAACACGATTGTAAGACTGACCGTAGCAGTTACCGCAATTTTCGTCATTCAGACCAAACACTGTCCCTCAGACGACTGTCAAGCCCTTCTCACTGCTGGCGTATTCTATTATGCCACTGCAAAATGCTACTTAGGTAAAAGGCAACATTTTTTTCTAATTTTCCTCATGCTTTCCTGTGGACTGCCACTAGAACTCAAAGTGGTATGAAGCAAACACAGCTGTAGACCCTAAGATCCAAGACAACACTCATTTCTTAAATAAGGCTCCTAAGGCTTTGGGAGCCAGAACATCTGTATGGAGCTATCTGGGGAGAGCAGCCACTCTGCTAAGCAACTTGACAAACAGAGCTTTGCTGTTGCTGTTTTGACTCTGTGTGCATGCGGGAACCCCAGCATTGCACAAGCACTCCACTGTGCCAAGCACCACTTGGACGAATGAAAAGTTCCTATCCAGAGAGTTTGCAATCTAAGTGTTAGAAAGGAAAAACTAGTGGACGGAACAGCTGAAAAAAAAATGGAGAGAGCAGGGGAATGAGGAACAAACCCCAAGAAGCTCAGAATAGAAAAAAAGAAAGTACAGATCACCACTTTTTAAGCTTGTATCAGACATGATCTGGTGGTTAAAACCTACCATTGCCATCATAAAGGTGGATTTAAGAAGAATAATATCGGAGCTATGAACTGACACAGGGAACACATGATATACTTCAGTAGCAGGATCAAAGTGGAGTTTCTGAGGAAGAGGTATAGCTTTCAGTTCTGTGAACCTCTCTGCATCTATCTTGTCTCTGGGGCCAGTTACAGCAGCTTGAATAATGCCAACTGGGAACTCACCAAACACAGCTGTAGTCTGGCTCACCCTTTCTGACATGACTCCTACGCTGGCCCAGAGTCTGAGCTATATATACAAGTTTTACAGTTACAAAGTTTTGCTGAGTCACCAGGACCTGGTTTGAGGACAGAGGCTGTGGTGTGGCATCAGTGTGTGCAAAGGAGTCCATCCCAATGAGAAGTCAGCATGCACAATACCCCTCTTCTCAGTTTTGCCGCTTGTTTACTTGGCTCTGTCGTCTCATGATATACAGCCATTCTTCCATATATAGTAAAAGCAAGTGTCTCACTGCAGAAGCAGACTGCAAGGAAGTCTGTGGCAGCCTTTAAGTTAGCAACACTGCTCCTCACAAATAAAAGTATTTTCCCAGATCTATTATGGCTAGGGATCTTCAGCAAGGATTTTCACTATCTTCAGCAGAACAGCCTTGAAGGCTGCTGAAGAAGGTAGGAAATAATCTGCAAGTGCCAAAAAAATTTAAAAAAGGGTAAGATGTGTTCAGGCCTAGAGTCTGGCTTGTATTTCTAAGGCTATGCTCATAAAGAAAAAAGGAGCATCCGAATTTTCTGAAGCAGCAAGAATCCACAGATCACTTAAAACCTGCTGAACTCCAGAGCTGCTCCTTCACGCTATTTAGCATGTTTTATGAATGAAAAGTGAGATTTAGTACAGCCAGAAAAAGCTGTGCAAGGGCTTCATTAATAAAGTAACATATGACTAACTCCATGTGAAGGAGCATCTCAGCTGATCTTACTGCGGAAGTATTTGCCATGACAATTAAAGACACTAGATGCCTATGACTACATTCAACTCACACTCTTACTTCCTAAACTTTAAACACAACCAATTTTGCTCAAGCAGAAACTCTCTCTGAGCCACGGAACGCCACATGTTCATTGAAACTCTCGTGGGAAAAAGGAACTAAGACTGATTGCTGCTAGCATTTCAACAATAATGAAAAACAAGAGTTGATTTTTTGCAGACTACAGATTATACAGAAGCCACTTTCTTGCAAAGTGTCAGTGTATTTCATGTATTACGTATCCATTAAAGCTGTCTCTAAGGCACGCAGCACAATGATACCTCAATGTTTCACAAATTTGGCAATTAGCTTATTCTCAGGCTATTTCTGCCTTAACTGAGTGTAACAGCTGAGGTTTCTTCCTCCTCCTCCTATTTGCTTATCTCTTTACATCCTATTCCATGGAAAGACATTGCAGAAGAGAGATTACAGTTAAATGGTAAATCTAAAAATAACTATACAATCACACTGTTTGTCTCCCCACATGAAGAACGCATCCGTCAAGAAAAATGCTTTTGCTTTTAACCTCCATACCTGTAGGAGGGTCGCCTGGAAAGAATTTCTCTTCGTTTCTGTGAGTCCGTGACACTGTCTACTGATTCCTGTGAATCTTCGCTTTCTGCTATAGTGGAGATCTGTAAATAAGAACAGCAATCAAACTTAACAAGACACTTCAAATGTCTTTACTTTAAGGAAATGTTGACATCTGGTGAAAAACACTACAATGCAAGTATTCTACAGTGCTTCTACCTAGGCAATGAATACAAAGGGTGGGCTGTTTAGTTAACAGATCCAGTGAAGAATGACCACAGCCAGTTATCTACCTGTGAGAATGTCCATAATATTTAAATACTCCAGTAAGAAAATATAAACAGTAATTCCATACACTTTTTGCTTTCCAGGATTCCTTGTTCCCATCCATTTTAAGGAAACAAATAAAGATTTTAAAGCAAAATTTAGGGAGAGAAAAACTAAAACCAAATTAAAATAGCAGAAACATTTGGAAACAAAGAGTAAAATACTGAAGTTGAGAAACAGAAATTCTTAAGTAATTGGGTAGATCTGTTTAGAGACTGGCTTTTGGGGGCGGGAATTGTCAGGAAAATGTCATACTACATGAAGAGGCTAAAAAATAACACTGTGCTGCAATTCTGAAGACCTGTGCTAAAAAAAATCCTTTATGAAGGAAAGCTAGAATGTTTGTATCAATAATATTTCACTAAGTTTAAATTTGAAGCGTGACAAAAATGTAAAAACATCTCCAATACATAAAAACAGAGACTGTTTTCAAAAAAACTATAGTCACATGACAAATCAATAGTTAGGGAACAGAGCAATTTCTGTGTGAGCTCACAGACTGACATTTTACGCATTGTAGGGAAGACTCCTAAAGGCTCAAAAAACTTGCTGGCACCCAAACCTCACAGTTATCAGATAGAGGGCCCAAACAGGTCCAAAGCTGACTGCGAACTACCAGGCTTTGAATACCGCAGCATTCCAAACACGTTCTGGCTTTGCACTGAGCCAGGTGAATTCCAAGCATGGTTTCATTGTCAGTCCCTTATCTGCCACCCCTGGGCTAGTAACTTGCACACTTATCTGAAAACTGCTCACATCTGATAGATTAAAACTCTAAACTTTTGACTCCAATGGATGAGGAGGGTAGAGCCTGCCAGAAACTCAGCACTAAAGCTGACAAGGGGTAAACAAAGGTTGTTATCAGAATGGCTTAGTTTTAAATTATGCATGCCTTATTATTTTCAAAAATTATAACAGCTGAATATCTGTATCAAATACTCACAATGCCTACTTTTCAAAATTAAAATTTTTTTGAGCTCAGTGTACTAAGAGCAAAGGAATGACATACAGCCCTTGCCCTGTGAAGCTGCTGTGCGCCATGCAATTTCCCTTTCTGCGTTCAGTTACACTGAGCTTAAAGTGGTTGGAAAAAAAAAAAGTGACAGGTTTTAAAGATTTCAGACTACTTGTCTCCTATGTCTTCAAGCTATCTCATCATATTGCGTTATCTGTCTTGCATTACAGAAGAGAAAATGCTAAGGATTTACAAAGCAAATAACATTCAACAGGCAAATTTAAAAAACTTTTTTATGAGAGGACTTACAGGTTTATTTTAAGGGCGATTAACACTCAGACATCTGTTTTGTGAAGCAACGCAAATATTTTCTAAGTAGTAAAGACTCTCATCCCAGAATATCAGCCTCATCGATGATTAACTATTATTTTAAAAAATCCCTTTTGTTCACTTCTGAACAGTATGAACTCTTATTTAATAAAGATGTATGAAAACACAGTAGAAAGCAAAAGTAGAGTAATACTGTAAGAAAAGCCATGAAGCTGTTAAACTCAGCAACCAAATTCTAGAGGGAAATGAAACTCAGCAATGTTTGAAAGTGAAAAGTGGTTAAACCAGAACAGAAAAAAAGTCACAGAGTAGCAAATACTGTACAGGTTTTGCCTTCAACATGCTCTTAAAGTTTATATAAGCAAAAGCACAATCCAGGACACAAACACATTAGAAACCAGTGAACTGACAGGACTATTCAAAAGGCCCAATTCACGTAACAGGAATTTTCTTCAGTCAGTACCTGAACTGTCTGGACCTGTGGAGACTGAATAACTGACGGCTGGGCAGCCTGAATTACTCCATGCACTTGAACCGTCTGCCCATTGGGCAGCTGAACTAAGGTCACCGTGGGCGCAGAAGACGTTGCGTGAGCTGCTGGCATAGATACCTGCAAAGAAGAGACAGTGAGCATAAATTAGGTTATTGCAAAATCTTCTTATTTCACTACCAAGAACACCTTTTGGTGAAAGAATTACGTCTATTCTAGACCCCAGTTAGATGACTCGAATGTTCCAGCGTAATATAAAACCCCCTGAACTGCCTAAGCCCAACATCTGACCTACTTTACGAATTAATCTAATGCAGAATTTCTGCAGGCTCAAAACATCGCTTGTAAAACCACTGACAAGAATGAGAAGAACACAACTGTCTCTATTTTGAGGTAACCTAATAAAAACAGATTATCACCTTTTGCTTACTTCAGTTAGGTATCGCTAGGACTTGGGTGTACTCCTACAGACACTGCTGAGCCAAAGGCAGAAACATATGGGAGCAGAGCTATTTTTGTTCTCACTCAAGAAAATGCAAAGTGTTTGCCAGATGTAAGAAGTTAAAATTTCTAGGGAGTCAAACCTTTCAGACTTTAGTCTAGAGACTAAACCATATTGAGTAGTTGGCAAAGTCCATCTAAATAAAGAAAACTGACCGTGTGTTCAGACAGAAAACCCCTGGGTTTGCAGTGGAAACAAATGGTTTGTAGGCAGTTATTGTGATGCAGTGTAATGGGTCAACACAAACGCTAGTCTTAGAGTTATTTCTATGAGGAAAATTGGCCCACATTTTAGACCCTCAGTTCCTAAACACAACTGTGTTTCTCCAGCACAGACCTGTAGGCGTAGCGGCTATGCCAACAGGGATACGCTAATGACTTCAGCACTGTACGTTAGCACTGTGTGCACAGCCACGCGCGTCCTGCACAGGCGCTCGGGCTCCGAGGACAGTGACACCCACACAAAACCGTTCCCGTCACGTGGGGAATTCCCACTCTGGCAGGTCCCAAGAACTATTACGGGCGGCTGAAGGGCCATGCCCCAAGGTTGCTATGTGGCTGGGTAGATGCCTGCTGCACATCCCATACTCAACAACTGTCTGGTGACATACATGTGTTCACGGCTGGGGGCTCCTGAAAGGCAGGAGGGTGCCAGGGCTGCCGTCCCAGCACGCACGGCCCTTGGTTTGTGCCTGACTCACACCATCGTAGCCCCCGAGGCAGGACTGCAGGCAAGCGTGAGCTGCTCCGGCAGACCTCGCCCAGGGCACGGGTCGCTGACTGGCCAGCCTTCTCCTAGACATCGAAGTTTGGAAAATTTAACAATCCTCCAGTGTTCACCAGCATGTTGAAGAACTTCGATCCATGCAGCTACAATACGAGAAGGGGCTGCATTGCTGTACTAACTAATTTCGAAGAGCTGCTATGTACCGAATGCAGAAGTAAATCCTCTGCCGTTCCCACAAACATGTGCTTCTCAAAAAGCTGCAGCAGCTGATCTCTGAATTTCCATCAACATCCGCCACTTGCAAGGAAATCTTGCTTAACAGCAAAATTAAGGGGAATTACACGTAGACCTCTCTCCTCCATAGCTCTCTCCCCCTAATCCTCAAATTTGTGTTTGCCTTTACCTTCCTTTTTTATGAAAACAGCTGCAGCATTACATGGCAGTACTTAACTTGCATCTGAGAGAAACCAGGGCTGAGATTAACATGAACACACTTTCCTCTGGCAAATTATATTCCTTTACCAAGCAACCTTTTTAAATAATGCATGTCTGACTAAACAGTCCTTGGCAATGACAGCAAAGCTGATCAACTGGAGGCCACTCTGCGGTTGGATTAAGCCAACAGCAGAGTGTAACTTCCGCAGCGGTCTCTGACTCATACCTTGTGGAACTGGAACAAGTTTCCTTTTGACTCTGAAAACTACCCTGAACTCACTAAAAATGCAGCAATTAAACTGAGCTTACCAGAGGGATGACCTTACAAGAGATAATGAAAGAATTAAATTGACATAATTAGTTATTTAGATTTGCCTAAGCCTCTGAGGGCACTCCCTAATGCCAAACACTGCCACTTCACATATTAAAAATACAGTAATAATGTAACACTGATGCGAACAAGACAAGGAATTACGTTTAGACTGTTGGATCACCTCCACAAGAAATATAAAGCCTGGGGAAAAGCTAAGCTGCAAATAATACAATGAATTACCACAGAGGAAATTAGGAAAAATATATTTCTTTGTGGTTCACATGGATTTTAACCATTGCAGTGTAGCTTTTTCTTACTTGCAAAAAATTGTCATTCAAGTACCGAGGTAATTTTACCCCAGTAAAGTGCATTCAGCCCATCACGTATCTGTAAGTTCAGCTACCTGGAGGTTAGTATGTTAGCACACGAATTTAACACATCTTACTTCTCTGGACTAAATCTTAATGCATATCAAGTGAGAAGCAGTTTACTGGTTTTGCTAGAGAAATAAACTACTTCCACTCAGTTCACACTGCAGTGTTATTCACACCACCTACGTCCTGTGCCTAAGTTAGACAGTGAGAAAGCTGCCCAAAGAGGCAAGCTGGTGCAGGGCAGCTGGTGTCCTGTAAATTCAAGCTGCACAAAACCACGCTGTGCATTTCAACAGCTCTAATTCCTATACTATCACTTGAATGGAAGTGTACTATCTCTGGTTTACCAGAAGGTGTAGTAACTTTAAAAAGAGAGTAATGATTTGTAAAATCGTAAGTGATTTAACACTCATGTCACTTAAAAGACACTCAATTCCCCAAACTATTCGATCTAAAAAACCCGTCTGTTCTTTGCAGACTGTGAACAGTTTTAAAATGTAATGGTTACAGAAGAGAGCTGAACAGATTCTGTACTCATTTACACAATGGAGTTGCTTCTGCTAACTGTCAGTGTATCCAAGAATGAAACCAGGTTCCAAAATCAGAGATGTAGCTGGGATTGCATTTCTTGTCTCTCCAAAATAATTTGGGGATAATAAATCATCTACTACTGACTCTCTAACAGCCAACAATCCTGTGAAATTCTGGAGACAACAGGATAACATGAGCGGTCAAATGCCAGGTTGTTCCACTTGATTATGTTTATAATATTAATCCCATCTGATAAGATGCTGTATTTGTTGCATTATTTATCTATATTTTCAGTTTGTTTTCTTCAGAATTAAACTGACTGCTATAGACAAGTTTCTAACAGAAAACACAACAGCAAAACAATCCAGTCAATATAAAAAAAGACAGTAAATTACACGTTTTGGAAAAAAAACCTTTCAGTGGTATGGTTGTGGTAAAGAGTGCTAGAAATATTTTAATTCATTATTCTGTTAACATTACATAGTTTACACACATGCAGTTCTTCAGAACTAACACAGCCTAGTGTGACGGGAAGTTAAAAATCTCTACTGCTTTAAAAATGTGAAGACAAATATTAAAGCAACTATACATTGCACCTGTTTCAGAATCGTATCAATGGAACCTTCTCTCAGGCCCATGAGTAGACATTATCCCTCTTAAAAAAATTATCCAATAGGTAAAACTATTACACCGTATGGTTTTATACCTGGGCTAACGTTGCAATCTGTGGTTGTGCCTGCACTGTCATCTGTTGGGTTTCTGCCTCTGTAACGGCTGCATCTCCACTCTGCTGGTTCTCTGCTCCAGATTCCATGGTCATTTAGTTACCTACAATCACAATATTTGTCGTAAGTCTGGGTTGGTATGCAAGTCCATTATTCTTGGTGGATCTGGTAGCAATCGCTGCAGCTGAATTCCCATTACTACATACTGTTTTCATTGACTTATTTAAATGTTGCCAAACTATTAGCATTCAGGCAAAATTTTTTCATGCCAGGTGTCTGCCTCAGGTTGATTTCCCTGTGTGTAATGTTTCTGAAAAACGGGTCCAGTCTCCTCCAATAACAAGATCAGAAAAAATGTGTTTTGCTCATCTTAAAAAAATTGCACTATGCATCTAGATCTAGTACCTTCGCAATTTGGAATAACGACCAGCAGTTTGTCAGGATGGGCACTCCCTCAGCACCAAGGTGACAATACGCCCTGCTACAGCCCTCCCTCTCCCCACAACTACAGTTTGCAGATAACCAGTAGCAATTGCTTCTATGTTGGGCACTTAGGTTTCAGTCTTCTTCTGCCTAAACTAAATGTGCAACATCTCCATGCAAATTCTTTCCACAACCAGACTCTGTATGGCCCTACCTCACAGCAACTTAGTCTTTTCTACTTGGTAGTTTTAAAGTCAGTATACATAATGACAGAAACCATTCCTACATGAACCTGACTGCAAATAAGTATTTTTATATTTAGAGGTACATAGTAGTTTGTCATGACCTAAGTTTTCTATCATATACAGCTCCTAATACACTTATATTTCTAAGGAATAACTGAGCAAGCCCAAACCACCAGAACACACAACTCTACAAAGAGGTTGCGTAACTCCTAAAACCATGCACGTAGGCAGAGCACAATGAATGTTAAATTCTGCACTGATCTGTGAAAATTACTTTTCAGTTCTTCTTTAAATACTGATATGAAAATACCTAATATTTAAAAAAGATCTTCAAAATACAAGGAAATGTTCCCAATGGTGATACAGCAATGCCACTGTATTATACAGAACTCCAAATACCAAATATTAAGAACCTATATTGGCTCCACAGCCACAATACTAATCCTGTGTACCGCCTTGTGCTGATCAATCTGCTCAGGCCCCTGGCTATCCTAAGGCACTACATCTCTCTTCAGAGCTGGAGCAAAACAACCGGTAGAGCATTTCTGCTCTGGGAAAGGGTCTGGAGGCAGAGGATGCTCAGATCAGAAGACACGTTGAAAGAAAGAGAAATGCCCCTCTCCTTGCTTAACTTTACTGGCCCCCTCAAGGAAAGGCTTAGAAGTGTCAATGCAAGTGGTGGTATCATGACCACATTCAAGACATTTTGTTTCAAACAAAAAGTCATGGAAAATTCCACTTCAATTCAACATATACTTCTGTATTACAGGAAAGAGAATACTCTTCGGAGAAGTGTTGCCTAAAGCACTAGAGTCACACTTCAACCCTGAGTACGATATGAAATTGCTGATCAACAAAGATAAATCAGCATTTCAAAGTAGTAGCTGCATCTCACATCAGAAGAAAGCAAGTCAATGTATATAAATCAAAATCTGTATATTTAGTACTGAAAGTGACTGTTCAAATGAGCTTTTGCGTTTGTGTGTGTGTGAACACTGAGCAGCTTAAGTACCAATATTTATTTCCAACACCAGTTTAGAAACTCTTAGGAAATGAAAATAAGGAAAAGAATTAAACCTGATTTTCCTCAAAAACATGCAACGAAAGAAAATTTACAATTTTTTTGAAAAAACAAATTAAATTCTTCTAAGCACCTGGAACGTTTTTCTGTCTCTCCCTGTTGCCATGATTTTTGTCCAACATAAAGCAGGTACTAGTTTGACAAATGCTCACAGATAAACAATACTCCACCTATCTATACATACTGGCAAAATGGCCATGAAACAAATTAATTGTAAACTCACTGCATTTTAAGTAGTCTAGACATTACAATTTTTATAAGAATTTCAAGAATAGCCTGTGTCCATGCAAATATAACTCCATTCTTTCCTGCAGTACCAAATCTTCTCCATGCTGTATTTAATCTTCCAGAAAGCACAAAAGAAAAGCCATGCACTATTACTATTTGTAATATACATTACCAAATAGTTCTTAAAGACTTCAGTAATGACTACAGTTTAAGTGGTTTTCTATTCCAACTTCAACAGATGAGTTCTATTTTAACAGTCTTAGTCCTCCATGTTATATGCCTAATTTTTTTTTTTTAGTATTCTGCATTTTCAAAAGTGCAAACTACAAACCAGACTACAGTAGGTTTCCCTTTTATTTTTATCATTTTTAAGGCGGTATCTAGTTTTATTGCTTTTTTGTGAGTATCACCCAGTTTTTCCAAGGTAAGCAAATCAACAACTNACTTCAACAGATGAGTTCTATTTTAACAGTCTTAGTCCTCCATGTTATATGCCTAATTTTTTTTTTTTAGTATTCTGCATTTTCAAAAGTGCAAACTACAAACCAGACTACAGTAGGTTTCCCTTTTATTTTTATCATTTTTAAGGCGGTATCTAGTTTTATTGCTTTTTTGTGAGTATCACCCAGTTTTTCCAACGTAAGCAAATCAACAACTTTCTCCCAATTCCTATGCATGTTATCATGGTGACTCCAGCCAAAAGACTACCTCATCAGAACCATATCAGGCGCACATCTTTTGCATCAGTAACATCTCCCAGCCGAGTATCTGACAAGAACTCTAAAAGACAATTTCCCAGCTACAAATTCAAGTATGTTACAAAACTAGTAGTGCTTTTGTTTGTTGACAGAAATCGTGACTCCAGTATGGGGTCAATTGCTATACAAATGGGATTAGAAATAGATGAAATGTACAAGTGAGGGGTGTCTTGAATCAGGTATTTAGCAATGTTCGCATAGGTAGATGTTGCCAAATTCCTGCTGATAAATGCAATGTTTCCCCAGAAAGAATTTCCAATCCTCTCGCACACTATCCAGCAAAAAAATCCTCTGGTTTTACAAGCTTGGTTTCTACACTTGCATCATCTTTTGCATATGCAATCGGCAAAAGCATTAACTGTTTGAGGTGCTCCCTCCTCTACAACATCAACATTTTGGAAATCAAATTCTAAATGTGACTTGCAAACACCTAAAAGGAACTTCCCCATAACACACAGTAAGCACCAAGAAATGCAGGAAGTTCCCTGCAAGATTTACATCCTGATACACGCAGTTTAAGTGAGTTTCCAACATGACCTGTAGTTTTTTGACAAGCTCTTAGTCTCGTGTCATTTGCAGGTTCTAAGTACTCTTGAATTTGGTTCAATTTCTTTGCACTTACACATCACTGTATTCGTATTCTAACACCTTCACTACCACCTTTTACAATAACTTGTGAGAAAAAGAAGAAATCAGATTTTTGAGCATCACAACATATATTCCAGATACACTGATTACTACATTGTTTCATGTTTGCTTTAACATTACGATATTATTAAGATTCCCAAGATATACAAGACCGGCCAACTGGAAGATAAACACTTACTAAGTTGTGTGTACAGATAAAACTATGACAGCTGAAATTAAGGTTATCAATTCCTGTTAGTTCTTGCAATTTACAGTGTAACGGATGAAACTGTTTGGTTTGAAATCTTAACCTCCCCACACATACAAATGAATGCCAGTCCTTACACCTCCTTTCTAAGCTCCATATATCCCTAGAGTAGACAAGCTTTGCTGACCAGTCCCCCGGTGCCTTTATGTTCTCGTGGGTGCTCAAGCCCACTCCATCACCCCATCCTTTCGCTCCTCCTGCCCCATTAGCAAAAGCCCACCCCACTCCCTGGCACTGATTTCCCTAGCAGCCACCACACCGGGACTTCTTGAATGGAGGCAGGGATCCTAAAGTGTCCTGGTGGGAACTAAGTGTCAGGGCAGGGAAGGAGTATGGGAGCAGGAGGACCACATTTTCTTCTCGTTCCTCTGCTTCCAGGCTACTTTCTGTCTTGTCAGAGAGGACACACACACCCCAACTCTGAGAAAAAATTAGTAATTGCTGCAGTTCAACTTGAACCAAGTATTCTAAATGAAACTAACTGAAAAACCAGTTGGCTACTAATCACCAGAGCTGGAAAATCAGAGTCTGCTTGCCTGAAACACCCTGGCTATGAACTCTGAACACAGGTTAAAAAACCTGATGAGATTACCTGGTTAGAGATGGTTAACTGGTGACTTCTATGTAATACACAATTTTCTTTATTGGTTCAAAAGGGCTAGTATTATGCTTACTAGTATTTTCTTAATAACATACTAATGATCTGAAACTCTGGAGGTGAAGAACCAAACAGCAAAACATTCAGTTGACACTCAGTAATTTGTTTTAGCAAATCAGGACTGAGAGAAAAAGTTCAGCAGAAGGTAACTAACTGTACTACCTGAATGAAGTTCAACAAGGGCAAGTGTAGGGTCTTGCACCTGGGGAGGAACAACCCCATGTGCCAGTACAGGCTGGGGGTTGACTTGCTGGAGAGCAGCTCTGCGGAGAAGGACCTGGGAGTGCTGGTGGACAACAGGCTCACCATGAGCCAGCAGTGTGCCCTTGCGGCCAGGAAGGCCAATGGCATCCT
>VZSC01003113.1:129768-141989 GCA_013398225.1 Steatornis caripensis | reverse complement strand
TTCCACCTGAACATGAGGAGGAACTTCTTTACTGTGAGGGTGACAGAGCACTGGCACAGGCTGCCCAGAGAGGTTGTGGAGTCTCCTTCTCTGGAGATATTCAAAACCCGCCTGGATGCATTCCTGTGCAACCTGCTCTAGGCTAACCTGCTTTAGCAGGGGGGTTGGACTAGATGATCTCTAGAGGTCCCTTCCAACCCTTACCATTCTACGATTCTATGATTCTAATTTACACCAGGTCAGGAGAAGACACATGCTAATAAACATAAACAGTTGCAGAATGCAGGGGAAACTGAACTACACACACTGTAGGTAAATCCAAATAAACCTGTCTCATCAGTTGCGTAAACCTGCTCACGAGCAAGCACAGCTTGACCAAGTGACACACTTTACAGTCTCCTTCTCTTCCACAGCTAGATGATGACTTCTGGTTTTATTTTATTAAAGCACACACCCAGATTTTGAAGAACATGACAGCCTCCAAAAACAGTGCAGAGCAGAGACCCAACAAACCTATGCCCATTTTGAGCCCAACCTGTGCCACATCCAGTCAGACGCTCACCCAGCCATCGCCTGCAGAGGCCACCTCTACTGCCGCATTAGGTTCCCGATCCAGTTCAATATCCGGCCACCCAGCTGCTCACGGCAGCGAAGGGGGCCAAGGGCAGGGAAATGGAGGCAATGCCTATTTCTCAAGCCCTGTGTTCGGATTTACTCACAGCAGGCGTGCCAGTACGATTATTCAGGAAGCAAATACAGCTCACCACCTGAAGTTCCAGGAATCTGACTCACTCCCTGTTTACTATATGTGTCTTTATAAAGCCACAGATCTGCCACGAAGGCACTGAAAAGGTCATCAAACATTGCTCTTGTACACTATTATTTGTTTTCATCTTTTCTGTGTAATTACCGAGGCCATTCACATGAAATCTGTAAACATTTCCACTGCTACCTTGCAGCACGGCAGCCCTTTCAGTCGCAGCTCAACAGCTGCTTTATGAACTCCATTCAACGGCTGCCAGACGGAAAATGTTCACAGTAAAGTAATTTTATTTACAGCTAACACATGGGACTTCAAATAACCAGTAATAAATGCTCAGCAAGACATGACAGGCCCATAATTATCTCTGTCACTACTGACTACAGTGCATTGGCACAGGAATTGCAATTTACACCAAAACTTCTCTGTCATCCTAAGCTGGCACTGCCCCTGCTGCTGTCCCCCGGTGTTTGCTCCTCCTGCTCTCTCCCCCGGGTCTCAGGACGGTGTGCCATACTGTGAACACTACCTACGTTTGCCGACTCATCTGAAATCTACCTTTTGACACTTCTCTGAATGGGTTCACCACATAGCCGCTCGATGATCATGCCAGCGTCTGGGTCAGGGCAGTGCAAGGGCTGGGCAAACCGACTGGAAGTACAAGTAAAAGAATGGCCTCAACAACCACCTCCACTGAAAATGACAAAAATGGAGAAGAGTCTTCAGATTATTTGCATTCACACACAGCAATCTGTCAGGTAAACTGAAGAATAAAAAGGTGGAAAAATTATTCTTGTCACTGAAGTTAAAATAGTTGATCTTGAACTTACAAAAAAAATTGAATCTCACTGTAAAGAGATCTTGCATAAAGCAGAATCAGACCATCAGCTGAACGTAACACCTGCAGTCCCACTTCTGTCTGTATTGATATGACACTTGGAGAAGTGTCTGAAAACTCTTTGCTGACTGAATACGTGCTGTAACAGCCAATACAAGAGAGGTGAACAATGCATAATTTTCATACAGATGACAGAAGAAATGCAACCAGGAGCCTCGATTATGTGTAACAAACTTTTCTGGCTCAGGCCTTTTCCAACAAAACTTCTAAAGCAGTTGTAGCTGCGCTTCCAAGGTCGGTGAAAATTTCTCATACTTAACAGATTTAGATAAGTAAATGGTGAAAGTATTGGAACAAATTACTTGTATTGCATGCTCAATCTCCCTTTCACTAAAGAAAATGCAGTGGCAGATTTTAAAACAAGGTCAGAAGACCAAAAATCTAATCTCATAGCTACAGTGGCAAGCATCCAAATCAGCAGTCACCTCTAGATTTTGGTTTCAGTTAGCATAACACAAGAAAGTTGCCATTTACCAGGCAGAAGGTGTATTGGTATGCACAGGTAAGGTGTGTGGGTGAAAGCTGCTTAAACACTCCTCACTGCTGGATGTTCCTGATTTGACTCCACACTCTTGGCACTGTATGAGTATCTAGTGTTTCTGCCTTCAAGCTTTTTAAAAGGAAAAGAGACTCTGACAGCAATTAACTGCAATTTATTTCTTGTATCACAGATTCTATGAACAAATACAAGAGCATCCAGCAAGCACTTGGTACACACACATAATTTAATTAAAGTTTAATCTATATTGCCTTTTCTTGCCCAGTACAGAATCACCAAGGGACTTAACTGAATTACAACTTTTCCCTTCAAGACTCTGAATTGTACACTACAAGTAAGAGTGAACCCTCCTGCCCAGTTTAAAAAAACCCCAACCTACACATCTTAATTCTACTGATAATATATATATTAAACCCCCCCCCCCAAAACATTTTCCCTATTCAAACTACAATACCTTATCAAATAGTCTAAAGAGGTCTTATGCGAATACACCAGTTCTGCAAAGAGCCCAGTAGAAGGTGGGGTAGGGAGAGATCAGAGCAAGCCTTTCCTAAGGCATTAACAATAAAAGCAACCAAATGCCTCTCCACTGTCTTACCCCTTCACATTCAGAAACTCCCCCAAAATATTGTAAGACTTCACTTTGACAAAAAAAAAAAAAAAGTCAAAGCAAATCCCAGAAAAGTTAGAAAGTCATTGGGTAACTATTATTATTATTATTGAAAACGTAATCCATGAATATATTATATTTATAAATGCGTTGTCCTCATACTGAATGCACTTAAGGTATTATTACAAAACCAATTCACATGCTTTACGTCTGTGATCGTTAATGTGTGACAGAATTGCAATAACTACTTATAAACACTGTTAGAGAGTATTTTTAGAAAAAAACCCCAAATAAAGCCCCAAAAGATGTCTGCAAACTGAATTTTAGACAAAACAGATTTTTAACTATGTCCTGGGCAGTGTACACAATCTATTCACAAAGACTTCACGAGAACTTGCTTGTTTCTCAGAATTCAGCACATCTTGTAGTTCTTATGCATTTGTTGCCAATACAGTATTTATGCAGCGCATTTACCTACAAACTGACCACACTTCACTACAGCTTACCATCTTTTTTGTCTGACATTATTTTTAGAACATGAAAAGCACCTAATTTTCAAGCCAGGCTGATGTCTTGTAATTCCTACTAACTGCAGAAAGCAGCTTTCCTTTCACAAAGATGAAATTGTCCATACAGGTCTCTTTTCTCCAGGTGTCTGCTTGAAGTACTGTGGCTCTCTTTGCCAGGCGTAGCTGCTGGTTACTTAATAAAAATTATCACAACAATGTATCTGAACAGTATCATTTGTATGCAGACACCTTTAACTCAACATAAAACACCGCCATCAAACGATTTTTTTATGACAGCATCTGCGAGCTAATGCTCCCACTGAATACATCATGAACGCCAGGAACAAGCTCTTTGCAATTGGCACAGGCCTTGCAAATTAATCATCAGCATAGCCATTCATGACGAGGTTTAATTTCTGGCCCTAGCCGCATTCTCCTTTTGCCTTTGACTGAAACAGCAGTGGGTGGAGAAATGACTCGATGAGATGTGAAGCTGACCTCTGAGCACAACAGACTGCACTGACGTGAAGCCAGCCCCTTCTCACATTTGCAAGTCTAACTTCAGTGCTAACTGTGACGACACGCTAGTCTGATGGCAGTTCTTAATAAAAAACCCAGGAGGATATGATTAAGCTCATCCTAAAACTAGTGAGGTACCTTTTTCAGTACGTGTGTGTGTGACTCCAAAAGCCAGCCCCTGTGATGCCACCAGATGCTGCAGTTCACCAACACTGCTCACTTCTGCAAACAGTGGATACATCACACAGCGAGGTGGGGACAGCACCTGCTCAGGCCGTGGCAAAAGCTCGCTGGACACAAACCAGCACCCATCTAGAAGCCGTGGAGTGTATTAATGCAGCCTGAACCCAAGCAATGGGTACAATAAACTAACATCTCTGCTCTGCTAATGAGGCCCCGTGTCCAAGCTGGTACACCCTACCTCTTAGTACGGCTTGTTCGTTTGGGCTCAGCGCCACGCTAAAGCATCTACACAACCCCTGCGTAAGCAGGAAGGTTGTACCCGACTGGCACAGCGAGCAATTTAGAAACAGTGGTCTGGTACCACCCAGCTACCTAGACATGCCAAACAAATAACTTATCCTGCTGTGCTGGTCAACAAGCAGAACATTTTGGGCCACATCCTTTCATAGCAAACATTGGCAGATGAAGGTGTTCCATACAAGAGCTGAGGCAGTCCAGAGTGACAGAAAGGAGAGCCAATTCTGCAAGGGGACAGAGACCTTCTCCTTCCTCAGTGACGGGGGAAGATGATGTTAGAAAAGAGGACTGGGTCCCTACCAACAACGAAAGGAGTATTTGGAGCAGAAAATGATGCCAAGTTAGCAGGGTTAAGATACATCTAAAGGTGCATGTGTTCCTTCTTTCCACTGGGTAGACCTGTCAGGACTTGAGACTTCCACCTGACCTGCCAGGGTCATTCAGATGGATCATTTGTTCTACTCCACCCGCGTTTCTGTGTCTTACGGCCTTTTACTGCTCCATCATTCATTCTGGCAGAGTAAGACCCACCTAAATGCTGCCTGAAATATTTGACAATGTCTTGACATGTTGTAAGGATCTCTGTCCACGTGCCAAGCAACCTTTAAACATCGCAGGTCAGAGGCATCAGCTGGAGGAACTGCTGCAATCTCAAACCAGCGGCAGTGTGTAACTCTGTAGGGAGAGACTCTACACACGTTTGTATTAAATGGTTATCTCCGAGGTGGGGAAACGACTGAAACCCATTCTCAGCAAACAACTACAGCAGCGATGACCGACTGTTCAACTGAGCTACTCTCCTGGAGAGTGAAGTAGGACTATGATGTTGGTAAGACAGGGGTATTTAATAACGGTGCGTCCTGCACAGGCTTTGCTCTGCGTATGTGGTACAGAGATTCACATGGTCTTGATCACTGGGTCCACAACAAATATTTAAGTGAACAAAGCTAAAGCTACTTTGACATTACACAGAAGATCACCTAGGTCTCTTCTGGTGCTTAGAGCAGGTCAGGAACAACTTCTTCAAACATAAAAATAAACCCCAGAGCATTACACAGACTCGTATCAGTCTGGTCAACCTGGGTGCTCCAAGCCTAAGGGCCAAGAGTAGAACATACAGTAATCTTACACCTGTAACAGAGAAAGGAATCACCTCCATGCAGGTGTTTCCTTAATTGTAATAATTTAAATTACGTACCAGGTATGATTTATTGGAAGCATATGCAGGAATGTGATAAAGATAACCATATACACGTTTATTATTACCTGAAATCTTTCCATTCCAAAGTAAATTGTTTCCAGAGTCTCTGCTAATTTTGCAGTGTGAAAACACTGACAGACACATTTCTCAGAATAGCATACTGTAAGACTGGACTGAACGTTCTTAGAGATGACACTGATTATAGATGACACTCTAATGTAACATGAATGTAAATTTATATTCTGAAACTTAATCTTCTGGAAAGTCCCAGAAGTTCAGGGGACTTTCCCATGAATAAAGTAAACATTTCCTTTCCCATCCTGTAACGAGGGAGGGCAACTGTCAGTAGTTAAGGTTGTTTGGTCTAAAATGTTAGATACCTGAATTTCATCATCCATTTATTTTGTTCATATAAATATTAAAAAGAAAAAAAACCTGAGGCTTGAATACTGTAGGTCACCTCAGCAGAATACTGCAGATTGAAAAGGGCCAGATGTTGGAATCCCAAAGCGATACAGATCACACTTGTTTGCAGATCATTCTTCCGTTTCAGACAACTGTCCAATCAGTTAAGAAATTCAGGGCAAGCATGGAGTTTTATGTATTATCGGCAGCACAGTTAAACATGACAAGAGAATTTTAGGCAGAATTTGTGTCTGTGCTGAGATTTTGTCTGCTGGTGAGAAGGGATGTCTCCATTGCTGATGTTTCTAACCCACTTCTGAATGTCTGTGGCCAAAGGATTAATTCATAAAAAATGCCATGTCATGCATTTACGCTGCAAGCTTTATAGGAATAAACTATTAAAACAAACACTGCTCATTCCGTTTGATGCTTGGAACGTATGCAGTATTTCTAGAGCTCAACCCACAGTATAAGAGCATGAAGTTACATAACTTGGTAAATATCAGAAAGAATTGTTTAAAAAAACCCAGAACACACCTAATGAGTTCAGAAAGAAAACACAACAAGATGAGTGTTTCAGACCAATGCTTTCACGGTTTTATTAATAGATTATCTTTAGAACTGGTCATCTGAAAGTACGATAGACTGAATTATTTATACAAAACTGACAAATACCGGATATAAAGTCAAACGTCTGAAAAAAATTCAGAATAACCTGTATCTGTACAAGCAACATACTTTTTGTCATGATTTAATAGCTTTGTTTCTTTCTTATCAGGCAATATAGGCTATTTTTTTGCTTCAACACTCTCAAGTAAGTGAAAACTTTTGAATTCTTTCTGCAGCTGGAGTGCTACAGTAGAGGATGCCCAGGTATGCACAAGAAAAACAGCCCTTCCTTACAAACCTTGCCCTTGCCCAGATGCTGAATGCATCCTATTCACAAAATTTATTGCAACATTAAAACCAAAAGATTTGGGGCTTAAGCCACAGCTCAGACTTGGAAATATTTTAAATTCTAAAATTGCTCAGGTTTTACTAGTTATATTGACATCATCCTTGCTTGGTCAATTACAGCTAGTCTTGAAGCAGTAGCACACACATTATCTTGCTTAGCACACCAAAACTAAATCTATGATCCACCCTCTCTCTAAAAGACAACTGAGTGACCAAACTTTGTAGTAAAAAAAAAATTGACTAATGTTATCAATCGACTGGATTCTGTTGTATTTTTTATGTACTTTTATATCATGTACTTTATTTTTTATGTACTTTTGCCTGGACAGTGTAGTAAAGCTTCTTAAATGCGAAAGATCTCTCATATGCCTGCCAGGCAGATCTACGCTGCAAAAGTATCATCTCTAGAACAGAGAATAATTCATCTTGGTTCTCAAATATTTAACTGGAGTTTAAGACCTACATTACCTGTGGGTAACACAACTGCCTCAATGGAACAGAGATGTGACTTGTTGGTAACACTGAAGGTCAGAACGATGACCCTGAGTAAGCAACAGGAGCCATCGATGAAGCGAAAAGGGCCAGAGAAAGAAACAGAATCCATGTTTTGCATCACGTGTTGCACACAAAAGAAAATGTCCATTTTGCTTTCTGCAACTCCAGCCTTACAAGCATTTCTGTTGGTAGCACTGCCAGTTCAGGCTCTGCTTTCCTCTGGATTCTTTCTTATTTACACCTTCACAGCTGTCTGTGAGGCTGCATAGTAAATGGGACTGGGCAACCAATTTGCACTACAGATAGACCAGAAAACACAACTTATTTTTATCCTGGACCAGTTCTCCAATCCAGTTCAAGCCACTGCCTCACAGACAGCCATACTGGTGCTACTGGCGTAGCAGCAGGAACAGGGAAGGTGGAGCACTCTACCCTGCTGCAGCCAGGCCTCCCAACAAAAGCAAAGTAGATCAAATCATAAGTATACGTGTCATAAGACTGTGGGAAGTCAACAAAGATGCTGAAGAAAGGAAAACATCTATATTCTGTAATGTGATTATTATTGCTTTACTGATGACTCTGCTTAAGAGTGGGAGGCTGGAAACAGGATGATTATTTTTTATATAGTCAACATTAGCTTTCTGAGGACTGGGCAGACAGATGCAGTTTTCAAACAGCCACATAGCTGACAATGCAGTTGTTTGCAGCAGGTAACACACTTCTTCCTCTGCCCAGCCCAGGATAATGTGCACTGGTTATTCACTCCACATTAACCTTATGCTACAACTTTCATGCCAGTAGTTTCAGCCACAATTATTTCAAAATCGAAAACACAGGCCAAGGCATCCATAAGTTTGTAGTAACAGTGAAACTAAAGTGAGCTGACTGCTCAGGTGCCTTCGTCCAACTGACAAGATTTACATTAAGGTGTTGAACTTGGACCCCTTCTGGAGCTTTGTCTTTCAACTTGAGCTTAGTTAAAGAACTGTTAGATATAATTCTCCCCATCTGACTGGGCTCCTCATAGAGAAAGGGACCTCATAGTTATACTGATCTAAGCTCTTGAGAAGACTGAAACCTGCATCTGCTGAGGAGTAGCTAGTTCAACCACACAGGTGTCACCAGGCTTTCAACAGAAGGAAACTTTCCTCTTGGTTTTCTTTCTTTAACTGAGACACTTATTGTGTTCTAGCTTTCCTAGCTGCAAAGACAAACTGACCCAGCTCTGATCACCATGGACAGAGCCCGACTCTTTCTTCTTTCTCTCCGAACCATGGATGTATTGCAGTTCCCTGAGACGGATCTGCTGACCCGGCTCTCTGCTGCTGAAGGTAGAAAGTTGTGTCCCCTTCCTTACCTTCCCCACAGTCTCCCTGCAAATTTGTACCAGTGTTGGTGCTAACAGCATCTCAATCACCAACACATTCAGCTAACTCAGGCAGAAAACTAACCTGACAAAAAAGCACAGTTTTCTCCTGGGTTAGTGATTTGACCTGGCTCATTAGATTTTGCATACAATCAACAGTACAGCCAACATAAGGGATGGGCAAACACCACACAACCAGGAGCAGGACAGAAGGAAGGAGTAAGATGTCTGTCTCTTGAGAGCCACATACAGTTGTATCAGCTCAGATGAAATCACAGCAACAGACTTCCCTTGGCATTATGCTGTGGCATTAGCACACACTGCCCTTTCTCACATCTTCCTTCCCTTGGTATCTCCTAGAATTTTCCTATCAGCACAAACAAATTTGGACGAGTTTCACGAAGAGGGGCAGGGGTCCTACTTCTATAGCAATGCCCTAGGCTTTTTTCCAAAAGAAAGCCCTCTAGAATCTACAAAGGCATGAATTTACAAACCCTGCTCATATTGCACGTCACTTGGAGGAGTGGACAGGCACCAGCAGAGTTTGAGGCCAGGCCAGCTATACAGAGCCAGAGGAAAAGTCATCAAAAAAGGCAATAAAATAATACTTCCCATCCATTATTTCATGGGGTGTAAAAGATAAGCTAGATGAGAACAGATTTTACACTCAAGCCTTAGGAAAGGTACAAGGGAAAGCAAAATCTGATTGATATTTGAATAGCAGTAGAGAACAAGAGAAGATTTAGGGTAGCATCTATTAGAAAAATGCATGCAATATTGGAGTCAAAATGTCGCAGGAAATTGTAGAGTTGCTGGAGAAATGACTGCAGCAAAGAGCTGCAGAGAACAGCGAAGGGAGGTCACAAGTTAGAACAAACCATGTGAGAACAGGACTGAGCAAGTGAACATAATAGTGGTTTAAAAAAACACACAAAAGGTGTTTAAACCAAGTAAATAAGTAGCGCAACAAACTATGTACACATTAGAGAACAGCTGCTGCTCATTTTCATTTGCTCATATTTGGCACACGTAAAAATTTAAACTTAGGTAAATGATCCAGTGCTGCAGCGAGAAGAACCCCAACGGGATCTATGCCATCCAGCTTAGTTATAAACACAGAGAGACTTTTTACAAGGGCATGAAGTGATAGGACATGGGGTAACAGTTTTAAAGTGAAAGGGTGTAGATTTAGATTAGGTATTAGGAAGGAATTCTTCATGATGAGGGTGGTGAGACACTGGAACATGTTGCCCAGAGAAGTTGTGGGTGCCCCCTCCCTGGAAGTGTTCAAGGCCAGGCTGGATGGGGCTTTGAGCAGCCTGGTCTAGTGGAAGGTGCCCCTGCCCATGGCAGGCGGGGTGGAACTAGGTGATCTTTGAGGTCCCTTCCAACCCAAACCATCCTGTGATTAATAATTTAAACATTTTTATGTAGGTTGCACTTTCCCATTTAGCAGCACTGTTGTTTGAGTGGTCCTTGTCTTCCTGCTCATTCCAGCCCCATCCCTTCCCCTGACTATGCTGGTACAGCTACTATGCAGCCATGAAGCAACCACGGGAGGGAATGATCTATGTGAAAAACAATCAGGCTCCCCATCCCTCTCACTGATGGATCATTTCCCCAGTTAGGTTTACCATGCAGTAGCCCAAATTCTTGTGCCAGTGCAATGGAGAAGACATGAACAAATCACCAGACGTGGAGGTTGCTTCAGCCAATATTATTGTCAAAAAAAGTATATGGAACTATGGTTTCAGTCTGCCAGGAAGTAGATAACTTCAGAAATTGCTGGATTTCTCAGGCTACTGTTTTTGGTTTGGGCTGGGGTTTTGGGGTTTTTGGGGTGGTTTTTTTTTTGAGTCTGCTCAAGCAAATCTACTCTTTTCTAAGTTTAGAAAGCTATCTGAAAAAGTTTCTTCCAGAAGAGGAAAATACAACCCAGCTTTACAGTTCTTCCAAATGAGGGGGGAAAAAAAGCTTTGCCGATAACCTCATTGACCAAATAAGCTATCGCTGGAACAACACTTACAGGATCAGAGATTTTTACACATCGCTTGAACTGTCCACTCCAAAAAGTGTGAAAACATCGAGGGTAGACATATTTGTTTCAGTTTCCTGCATGAAGGTAGCTTCAACATAGTTCATTATAAGGTTTCCCGCAGCTATATCTAAACTAGCTAGTGTTGTCTTGACTCGGAGACCAACTGAAAAGTAATGAAATCGTGAACAGCCATTGGCAGGACTCTTCTATCTTTGGAATTATTCTTCCACCTTTCACCTAATGGGCTTGATTTATAGCAAACATCAAATCTCACAGTACTCTCAGGAGAAAAACAGGTATGCCTATCATCTTAAGTGGTAAAAGAAACACTGTACCTACGTACTTTGCTCAAATCATTGAGAGTACCTAACAAGCACCAGTGCTGTTTTAAACTTGTATGTATGTATATATGTTTTACATATATATAAAACATATACGTGCATCCAAACAGGCACACACTTCCTCTAAATTCTTTACCCTGTCCCCTTTAAGTGGCTCTTTCACCACCTACAGTTTTCTATTCTCTCCACTGCACACAGGATACTCTAAATTCAGCACTGCCAGAAAAAAACAGCAGTAGCATGACATGAGAAAAATCCTCGTCTATTTTCAAATGCTTTTTAACCTAGAAGGCAAAACAGACCCTGGCACATCTTCATCTCCTGCACAGCTGACAAGGGTGTTTTAGAAACATGGAAAAACGGAAGGTGTCGTATTTGTCCTCATTCACCTTTTTAACTGCAGAACAACCAAATATCTAAAAGTTTTGAAGAATAAAATAGGTATCAATGCCTTCATTCTGGGAGACATACAAAGATCATTAACTGCAGACTGCTCAAGTTTTCATAATCACAATGAAATATGACCGCACAGACTGCAGATGAGGGAACACAATTTTTGATTCAGAGAAAAAGTCACTGCCTTGTCATTAAACTTCCAACTGTATGCAGGTAGGGCACCAGAGAGCTAAAATCGAATTCAGTAGGACTGCTTCTGTAGACGAGGACTGCTGTCGTGTCCCATGAAACTAACTTTAGATTACAGGCAGAAAGCAAGTACGGCCCTCTCACTGCACAAAAGCCTTGAGAAGTGTGGGATGATCTCCACTTGCTTCCAGAGATCCGAAAATAGAGGTGAAGTGTGAATATTCCGTTTGTTTCACAAGGGCACCAACATAAATTCCTAACTCAGGCCCTCGTCTACTATCAAAATCTGCACCTACAGAGCTGTAGCTGCACTTAGGCTATAAAAGGCTGTTTGCTTCTTGCTGCAGCAGAACAGCTACTTTCCAGAATAAGATCAGCTACTACAGAATATTATATATTTGACATCAGTACCAGCAATAGCTATGCTGATGCAGGCGTCCAAGAAACAGACAGATTGATGACTTGACAGTCTGAATGATACGTTTCTAATTTTTCCGTACCAGCAGACCCATCTTCCCTTTCACATCTTTGGGTTTGGTTCTTTTTTTTTTTTTTTTT
>VZSC01003113.1:78012-127400 GCA_013398225.1 Steatornis caripensis | reverse complement strand
CGACGCTCTTCCGATCTCGGCGCGGCGGCGGCGGGGATGTTGCAGGGCTCGGCTCCATCTTTAAAGCGGGCGCCCCTCCCGCGGGCGGTGCAAGGCCGGGCCCCCGCGTCCTGCCGCCCGGCGGCTCCCCTGGTCCCCGCCGGGCTCCATTTCCTTCCCTCCCCCCCGCCCCTGTTTGCTGGGCGCCTTCCTCCTCTTACCGGTTACCAGGCTGCTCCGTCACTGCTTTCGTTCGCGCCTAGGATCTCGCCGCAGTTTTATTCTCTCCCCCACGTAACACACCGCGTCAAACTACACCTCCGCCGCGTCACTCACACACACACAGGCGCTCCCAGCCCGGCGACAGGCAGGCAGCGGCCGACTGAGGAGCGCCAGCCAGGGAGCAAGCGCCGAGCGCGCCGCGGCCCGCACGGAAAACGCCGAGCGTTCACGGAAAACGCCGAGCGCCCGCCAGGCGGCGGGAACGGCCGAGCGCGCCGCCGGCCCCCGCGGAAAGAGCCGAGCGACCGCGGAAACGAACGAAGCGCCCCGGAGAGGAGGCGGAAAGAGCCGAGCGACCGCGGGAAGGCGCGAACGGCGCTTCCGCCCGGGCAGCCCGCGCGGGAGGCACCGAGTGGGGCTGCGGGGCCGGGGGGGCTCGGGCACGCGCTCCCCCTTACCCCCTGGGCGCCTCGGCACGGCTCGAGCGCTCGCGCTCACGGAAACGGCCGAGCCGCCGCGGCGGCGCGTGGCCGAGTGCGGGCCCGTCCCTGCAGAGGCCTCCACCGCGTTTACGAAGCACGGCCCCAGGCTCACCCTGGCGCCCCGGGGTGCCCGCCGCCCCTCCCTCCGTGCCCCACTGCCAGGGCAGCCGCCGAGGCCCCCTTCCTCAGGCCCCTGACCCTCACCGCAAGACCCAAGCACCCCTTGTCTTCCCGGGCACAACATGGCGGGTGAGGTGCTGTGGTGAGGCCGTGCTGCCCCTTTTCGTTGCCTCCTGGCTGCCTGGCATCCACAGCGTCCCCTCCCCACGTGGTGAAGGACCCACTGCCTTCGTATTGCTCCTCTAAACGTTCCTCTCCTGCTTGGTTTTCGCTCTGGACTGTGATTCCCGTCCTGCTCCCTGTCCTCTCTGGGCCTGTGGCCAGCCAGCCGTGGCAGCCTGAGACGAGGCGCACAGTGACTGCCTCTCCATTGTGACACAAATACCCCGATGAAATCCCCCAGCCCTGAGCAACCATCCTCCACCGGCACTGGAGGGACAAACCTGTTTTGGCAGAGGCGCAGACAGCAGGCACCAGAGCTGTAAAACCACAATTTTCAGAGCAGCTGTGGCCGAGGCGGCTGTTCGCGCCCTTGACACCAGCCCCATGCTTTGTCACCTCTCAGGAGGGACAGGCGTTGTCATGATGTGGTTACGGGATGAGATATGGGCTTGTGTCTCATCAGAGAAGAGGAGCAGCCGTGTGCTATGGCCCTCACCTGCAGTGGCAGAGTGACATCCATGACTGGGAGTTTTAAACACAGGATAGGTGAACTTTTTGTAGGAAAGGTTTTTCAAAGAATTTACACCACCATCGAGCAGCGAATGGGTTGGTGATGCTCTGGCTGGGTGAGTCCAGCCCCATCTCCAGTTCACACAGCTGAACGCACCTGATCATATACCCTGAAGAATGAACTTGAGCCACAATTTATACATAGCCCAGAATAAAGTAGTTATCGTTTCACAAAACCTCAAGATGGCACTACATAACAAGACTTGAAGTTCCAAATCTGGTTCATTTTTGCAGCTGGCCTGGCACAGCCACCCCACGAGACACCGCTGCGAGACCGTAACTGCCACAGGCACCGCATCAGATGACACCAGTGTGAGGTTTAATTTAGTTTTGCTCTTGGCTGAGTTTCATCTAACTCCATTGAAAATTGCACAACACGGTGCAGAGAGCACTTACAGCTTTACTCTGTATTTGATTTTGTTGATTACAGTTACTCTAAAATAAACTGAAAAAACCCCCCACCTTTGACATTAAAAAAAAAGGCAGCTCAAGTTAAACAGATAAACATTGTTTTATTGACAACACATACTGCAGCTTGGGCCATAGCTCATTTTCTGCTTCTGCTGCACTTTTTCCCTCTGCCCTGCCTGCAGACAGGAGCTCCAGTGTCGCGGCACAGCATAGCCTTGGCTGCCACCCTTCCCGTGCCTGCTTCTCCCCCTGGGTGTTGGTGGATCTGTGCTGTGCCTTTGGCTCGTACCCGAACCTGGCTGCAGTGTTCAGCTGACAATGCTTTTGGAAATTATTTTGTCTTTTTAGAGTCTGCTAGGATATGAAAGCTTGATCCACTAAGTAAGTCTTTTACAACTCCCATTGGGAGCAGAATTTTTCTGCCATTTAAAGCTTTCAAGACAGGCGAGGAATCTAAAATCAGTGTTTCTAATTTGGTCTATTCATTGACAGTGAATGGAAACGATTCTCACTCCAAATAGCCCGTAGAGGTGCAAAAGTCTTTGTCTCACAGTCACGTCCTTCTCCTTTCACTCCACTAGATACTAAGGTAGAGGGTTGTTTTTGATTGCATTTTGACATTTGAACTCTAGCCCTGTTGCATAGAGATTTAATATTTTAATGTGTGTTTAATAAAGTATCTTCTATGCATTTTGTTACCATATACAGATGTAAACCAAACTAGGTAATTAAAAATATGTAAAACAGCTAAAACATGTACCTTTTGCTGTGTGGATTTTAAATTTTATTAAAACTCCTGCATTTCAAGGAGTGATTCTGAGATCAAAGCGTAAGGGATCAGACTTTGTGCTTCTGTTAGGAGGAGTAAAGTACTTTCTGTGAGAAAATACTTACAATGAGCAAAACAAATGTAGCCATCTGAGTGTCTCTTGTTTTACTCATGGGTTTCTTTATCTGTTTTCCCATCCTTCTTTTTCCCCTTTGTGTTAATGTTTGTGTTGTTTCAGCTTCTTTTGCTCTGTCAAATGACCAAAATCATGTACATTCTCCACTCGTGCATGTTTCCCAGAACTGGATTGCTCATCCTCATGCAGCAAGCCTGAAGAATCACAGCCGTAAGCCTTTGAGGGAATAAATTCTGGTCCCCGAAAGGCAACTAAAATGCACTATCCAGATCTCAGTGAATGGCTTCCATCAGAAACCTCGGCAACACTCTCAACTTGAGTGATGAAAGTGCCACTGGTGAGACTGAATTACAGTCCCCCAGACCAGCCAGGCCTGCCCTTAATGGAGCTATGCAGCTCCTTGCGTGGCTCTGATCCTGCTGCCCGTTTCGGGCATGGCTGATAGACAACTCTGGTGCCCTGCTGTGATCCTTACCAGCCCCGCTCTCACTCGCAGCTCTCCGGACCGCTTCCTCAGCACTTCTCCGAAAGTCTGTCAGCTCATGGAGGAGTTTGCAAAGGGTAACTCGCAGTGGTGGCTACTTCTCTGCTGGCCAGTTTAGGCTCCCCATATAACAGATAACTCAGGAGAGCAATTTATCTCAGACTAAAACAGATGCCTCGGATAGGTCAGATGCCCAAAGATTATGCCCGATGTCACATGTCTTTGGTATCTTCATCTCTTGCCGCCTGGCTGAGGCTTAGACCATATGTGGATAGGAGCTAGATTCATCCCTGACTCGTACCAGTGCACGTTGCTCCTTCCCTTGCAGGATTTCTGGGCTTTTTTTCCCCCCCTCTCACCACATCTGAGCAAAATCGGGACACTAAGCAAAACTTGAACTTCTTTTGGAGTGGGAGTGAAAGACTGAGCTGCAAACACCTATTCCCTCACAAACATCTACTTCACGGTTGCCTCTGGGGGGATCTGTAGAAAATGGGATTGTAATGATGTGCCAGTTACCCACAAAGACCAACAGGGAGAGGTTGACTTGGGGAGTGAACTGGAATGCTCAGCAGTTTTCTTCTTCATCAGCGAAAGTTTGCTTGATGATGAGTGAAACCCGGCAAGATTAATTACTTTTCTTACAGTTAAACCTCAGAGGCAAATTCATTGGCTTTGCAGCTTCCAGGTTGGTTATCCTGGGCAGTGGACTCCTTGCATACAGCATTGCATGTTGATTGCCTGTGGCCCAGGGTTCATAGAGGCTAATGGGTGACCTACAGATCAAGAAAAGTTTCTGCTTGGCTGTAAGGTGTGGCAGAGCCACAACACATACATTGCTGTCTGGAGCACTCAACACTGCTGACACTGGTAATGGGCGAGATAACATTTAGGGACACACAGATACATTTTCAGTCTACGCACCATTGTAAAGAGAGAAACACAGAAGTATTTTCTACAGGCCACAGCCACCTCTGGGAATGATTTATAACAAAATAATCTTTCAGTGTCAAATACTCGCTGACAATTTCTAGAGGACCAGTGTGGTCTTGCAGTGCAGGGACAGAGAGAGGATGTTTTGTACCAGTAAGCACAAGTATTGCTGGGGAGAAAAGAAGGCAGGGCGATCGCTGGGGCTTTGCAGCTACTGATGTATAGTGTCCCAAGGAAAGGGAGAAAAGGAGTGTGTTTGCAAATAATGGGTGTGGGAGGGGGCAGATGTTACATCAGGCAGTAAAGTGTCCAGCACTTTTCAGTGTAAGGAGAATTGCATTGCACTTTCCATCACATAGAAACAGAGCAACCGATTTTAAAGCAGATGTAGGGGAAGGTGGGGAGTGCCACCATGCTCCTGTGATGGGCGCTGCCATTCAGTAGCACAGACAAAGCACTGAACTGAGGATGACTTTCGGAGGACAAGATGAAGATAACAAGGAGGTGTTACTCTGAAGCCCAATGGCAAAGGCATGTCATTCCTCCATTTCAGTCTCTGCTTCTGAGATAGATGGCTTAACTTCAAACTCCCATCCAGAACGTTCTTCTATCATTTCATAGCCTCTCAGGACCAGCTGAAACTGCTTAGTCATCAGGATAAGGACAAAACTCTACAGGTTTAGTGTCTGCCACAGAGAACAAGATTCACTGGACTCCCTGAGCACTTTATTACAGAAGTAGGTCTGAATTCACAGTTAACTCAGAACAAAGTAGCCAAAAATAGAAATGTTTTTTCAACATCATCCCACTTAAAGTTAATGAACTGCAGCTCAGGTCTGCCCTCACTGCTCTTGGACATTCATCATCGCTAAAAGTAATAAATCTTCCTGGCCAAATACAGGCTTTACAAGCAGGCAGATTGCATGCTCAATTAGTCCAAGGAAATTGGTCACTTTGCTTAACCCCTGCCGTTTGAAATATGGAGCCCCGCTGCCGCACCATCCTGCTGGAGCAGGATCACGTTCCTTCCACTGACGGAGGAGCCGGGGATGGGAAATCCTCCATCCTGAGCCAGGGACAGAGCTGTTCCCTGCCATGCCTCACCTTGTGTGGAGCAGAGGACCTTCCCTGGCTCGCAGGCTGCCACAGCAGGATTTGCCTGCTCTGGCCAGCGCAGCAATGAATTTCCAAGCAGTGAACGCTTTTGGTTATATTCTCTGGTACATAACAGCATGTTTCTGAATCCTCAAATGTCATCCCCCCAGAAGCGGAGGGGATGTTTCAAGGGCAGGAGTGCAGGAACAGATAAGCAGGAGCAGCTTTTCGACGCTTTGACAATATGTGCTGTATTTTCTAAGCATAGCCAGTAGAATACATCTTCTGGCTCCCTGAGCACACTGCAGCAAGCCCAGCCTAGCCCACCATCTGACCAACTCCCATGCAGACTAGGGAGAAGCCTAGGCTTTTCCTTCAGTTCATGAGAAATGCCTCTTGAAAGTCATTGTTTTCTTGCCACCATAGCTTCACTTTTCTTTGTCTTCCTCATTAAGCTGAATTTCTTCTCAATTTACTTAATTTCTGCTTAGCCATTTCTATTTTTGGTTACTTTGTTCTGAGTTAACTGTGAATTTAGCCCAAATTCCTTACACAGCCTCTTGTCATTGCAGCGACATCCTGGCTCAGGTAGTCCCGGCAACAACGGATGTTGCCCCACTCTTTATCCAAAGATGACGAATTGTGTTCCCATTAAACCCCATTCCCGCCAGGCTGCCTCCTTTGCCTCTGTCTTGGTCCCCTCTGTGACACAGCAGAGGTGTGACTTTGCCCGGGCGCTGCGGTGCGAGCTCAGGTACGGCCTTTCAGCCTCTCTCCTTCTGTGCTGCTTTCCCTGCCTTGGGATCGACAGATGACGGCCCTGCAGAAGCTTGGTTTTTGTTGTTATTCCATCTTATGGCAAGTCCCTCATGGGCCAGATGTCAGCAAAACTGCTTTGGGCTGAACCTCTAAAGGTCACATAAGCTCTGAAGAGCATTTCGTGTTTTCACGTGACAGACTGTCACACAGAAGGGAGAACTAAAATGAATTGCTGACCGAGAGGGGCTTACACGTGTATAAATACCTGTTTATACTCCAAACAATGGTGATGTGGTGACGTTTTTCTTGTCTATTAAGCCGTTTTATCACATACTTCACTGCTTGTGGGCCTGGGTGTGCTCAAAAACTTCCTGTTGCTGTAAGAGCTAGAAAAAAGGATGATTGATATTATCAGCTCTCATTAAAGTACCAGACATGGCAAATATAATACAAATGGGATACTCACCTGGAGTAGATAGTTGCTGCGAGTACACCTGAGACCCTGCGTGCCATGAAGCAATTGCCGTCATGAGACAACATCGGTGCTACGCGTGAGGGAGAAGGAATTTGGGCTTCCCAGTAACCCACCCATCAGAGAGCTTTTCCTTTTCCTTTCAAATGGGAATGGGATTTAATCTTTTGCACAGGGAGGAAAAAGCTGTTGGATGTGGCCCAGTGGAAGTCAAGGCTGAAATGAAAAACCAAACCCAGTAACTGCTGTCAGAGTGGAACTGGGAGGAGGGTGGGCAATAATTCTTGGAAATGCCCTCTGAGTTTTGACCAGCTTCGGCCCTGACTGCCCAGATTTTAGCTTAAAGGCAGCTGCTGGGGTTGGTATATTTTACATAGCTCTGCTGGTAAGTACCCCATTTCTATACACACAGCTCGCTGGTTTTGAGTCAGTTCCTACTGTACAGAAAATATTATTTAGACTGACTTTCACACCTTGAAAAAATAAATCTTATACCTCCCTAGCCGTCTTTCTGCCGTGTGAGAAGCTGGCGTATACTCATTTGGTGAATAATTTTGGTGGTGGCTGGAAGAGGGGAACCCGCGTGTGGTACTTGGTTTCAGGATCGCTATCTCACTGTCTCTGCTTAACAAATGTTTACATATGTTGAACCGCCCCAATTTTTAGCATGCCCATTTCCTATAAAGTCAGGTTGCAGGAGTTGTGGGAAGGAGGCAGAGGTTGTTTGGAAGTGAAAAAAAACAGTAGAAACACTTAAAAAGTAGTGCAGGTTGATCTGAAGCAGGACACGGGCAAAAAAGAGGGTGGGTGGAGGAGAGGAAAGATTACCATTAGCCGCCTTCGGTTTCCGTCACAGGCGGCTGCTATCTATTACTAATTTAGCTGCATGAGGGAGCCACAATTTCTTTAAAATGTGCAAGGACTGTCCCTGTCTCTCAGCCTGTAATATCCAAACAACAAATTGGGTCCCAGCTGGGCTGTGTTTTTCGGCTTAAAAGGAACTGATTTTCTCTTCCTCAGTCTTGAGGAAAGCATTGTCTGACAACAAGAACTGAGATCGATGCTCTCTCTCAGACACCTGCAAATGGGTGGTTTCAACCATTTGATTGTCCGGGTACAGATTTCAGCTCTGCTGGCTTTGACTATGCCCCGTAACTGTGGCGCATCTCCATCGTTCATCCTCATCGTCTATCCACATCCTCATCCCCATCATCGATCCCACCGCCTGGGTCCATCATCACCTTTTATCCTACACTGCACGAGTTACGCTTTGACCTCTCTACCCAGACACACCGACTTAAGTGAAAATGACTCTAAGCTGATTTGAATCGCAGTTAAACAGGCAAGCAGGAAGCCTTGGCTCAAATAACTAGGTTTAGCCTTTTTTTGAGCTTGTTCTTGCCTATTGTCTTTCGGGTCGATTTTCATGGGCTGCTAACTGTTAAAGCACGGTGATTTGTACAATACTTCCACTAGCCTTCCTATTATGTGTGGGTAAGAATGAGATACTGTATCTAATCGCGAGTATTTATTTATCCAATTATATAACATATTTACTTGTGTGGCTATATAACATATAATTTAATTTGTTCTATGAAAATAGCGAGCCTTCCTTACTAGATTTCTGTCAAACTCTCTGAACATAAATTGGAATTCAAATAAAAAATCATATTACTTTAAAGTATTCTTATTTAACTATTGATAAAATAGCTCAGATGGGTATAGTGTAAATGACAGTAAAATTGGCTTTTACAACAGACCTATTAGACAGAAGGGAATTGGACTGAGAAAAACAAATCGATTTTTCTCTACACCATACTTGAAGTAAAAACTATGCGTACAGAAGCGATCTACTCATTTAAAAAATCTTGGTCAGTTGATCAGAGGACAAATGTTTGCTTTCTCCCTCTATCCCCCCCCCGAGGGTGATGTCCCTGGGGTGGGTGAGGGCTGTGGCGGGAAGTGGCGTCCAGCCCTCCCCGAGGCCCCTGTCTCACCTGGTGTCCCCCTCTTTGGGACAATGGCACTCGGTCCCACTGAGGTGACCTCCACATGCCGCTGCTGGGAACACGCTCAGCAGCGTTTTCAGCATTGCCTGGGGGCTTCNCCTGGGGTGGGTGAGGGCTGTGGCGGGAAGTGGCGTCCAGCCCTCCCCGAGGCCCCTGTCTCACCTGGTGTCCCCCTCTTTGGGACAATGGCACTCGGTCCCACTGAGGTGACCTCCACATGCCGCTGCTGGGAACACGCTCAGCAGCGTTTTCAGCATTGCCCGGGGGCTTCCGATGCTGCAACATGCACCTGCCCTGTTGGCTGCTCCCAGCGAGCCCCACTGAGCTGCGATGAGAGCTGGGGAAACAGCCCCAGGGGCATTTGCATGAAAATCTGCATGATGCACAAGAAATTACTGTCTGAAGGCCAGCTCCTCACACACAGCTTAAAGACAAAGCATCCTTTTTTTATTAGAAAGCCCCTGTTCTTACAGCTGTGGATGTGCACGCTCCCCTCCTGCTCTGCTGTTCCCCCTAACCCCGAGGGCCACAAACATTTCGTGTTTCCAACTCACAGCCAGGACCAACAGCCCCGAGATGCTCGCGGGTCCCGGAGAGGTGCAAGGCAGCAGCTGACTGCAAAGTGCTCTGCGAACGTCTGGCTGGCCTGTGCCGCCCGCTCCAAGGATTTGTATAACCTGGCCAACTTCTTGGTTGCAGAGCAGCGAACTTCACGGCACGCTCACCCTGGCCGGGCAGCAGGGAGCCTGTGCCTGCACGAGCGGTGACACCAGCCGTGCCTGTGGGAAGACGGGAGGCTATTGATTTCAGGTCTCTTTGGCAAGATAACTATTGATTGCCCTGCTTTCATTCCTCCCTTAACTGGTAAGATTTGATATAAATGAGTTGCCATGCAGAGCTATGGACAAGAGGATATTATATGATAAGGAAAAGCCAAAGCCAAGCATTTGGCTGAGTTGAGGCTGTTCTGTGCCTTTCCAAGCACAGTAAAATTAACAGTATTAGCTCTGTGTGTGTGCTAGCATTTTCAGAAGGCTAATGGTGTCAAAAAGGCAAAAGAAAACAACAGCTTTGGGAAGACGGCAGAGTGTTATCCCTAGAAGAGAAGATTGGTGGTTTAATTTGAATAGTGTTGTGTTGGAAAGACTCTGCCCTGGATGGAGAGTAAGTTATTCCAAGAGGGGAATTCTCCTGTCCATTTCTATCTGTAGGAAAAGATTAAGGAGGACAGTGGCAAGGACACTGCTAGAGAGCGGCACCTGGGGACCTGAGGTTGCTTAGTGGAGAATATTTCCTCACTTTCATTTAGCTCCGGGGCATGGGTGATCTCTAGCCCTCTGCCCACCACACCTGTCTCAATCTGCCAAATACATTTAGCTCTTCTGGGAGCACAAGAGAACAAATAAAGCCAATGTAAAGATCCATGGCAACAGTTTGGTTTAATTCATGGAAAAGGAACAAATTGGACCCTGTCTACCCAGGTTTCTCACTGAAATTTGGAGTTTCTCGTGAACCACATCTGGATGAATCTTGATTTCTGCAAAATGGAAACACAGTAGAAACTTTGTACTTTGCAAAGACACAGCCAGGTGTGACCTCCCTCCTGATGTCTTCCGCCACAGATTCTCATGGTTGACATGAGACTTCCCCCCGAGTTACAGCATTTTTTGTGCTTCTGAGCACTGGATTTCATTCTCCTCTCTTTCTCTTGCCTTGCCTTCACCGCCACTTCCACAACACCAACTACAACATGTCAAACAAGAAGGTGAGATAAATATCCCAAAGCTGCTTTTGGCTTCGATGCTTGGCAGCTGTTACAATTACTGTGATTTGTGAGGAACCGGAGGGATCATGATCTATACAGTGAGAAAACAATGCAGTACGGTACCATTTCAGTGCCAGAATTTCCTGAGTTGGCTGACACAAACATCTCAGCAAGACAGAATTGTGAGAGCCACAGAAACCCGAAAATGCAAGAGGAGGCACAATGCTACAGGACCTACTCCTGGGAAATGCTGTTTCTGTAAGCACAGCTCTGGGGCTCTATGAGAGCAGACCGACCCCAGTCCAAGAGGAATAACCTCAGGTTAAACAGCTGTGAAATCCAGATAACCTTGGAGTAGCTTTGTCTGTGGAGAGCATGGGCTGGACACTGGTTACTTAACAAAGTTAAAATTTGGGTGAGGGTCTCTGCTCTGTTAGGCTAGTTCACATGAACTACCCCAAGTCAGCCCTCTTGGGGAGAAGGCGCTTTTTTTGCCAGCACTGATTTCTTTCTGTTGGATCCCTGCTTGCTAAGGACACCTTACCCTACGTGGGCTGCTACGCAGCCACGAGCCCATCGGTGCTTTGGAACGTTGTCTGCCATGCCTACATTTGAAATCATAGCTGAGCTGCCAAAAATCCTGATAACATTCTTTGATCATTTCTTTCCCCATCATTCCTCTCATGTCATCTCTGCAGGGAGGTATCTCAAGTGATGAAAGGTTTGTAAGGAGAGGTGATATATCTGATCTGAACAAAGGATGCAGTTGGGAAAACCAGGTGGACTTTGGGCCAAGTCCTTCTCCATGCTGCCATGGGCCAAGGGCGGCTGCCGAGAGGCCTGCTGCAGGCCAGCGGTCCCAAAGCTCAACCATCTGCTTTTACTGCAGCAGCATGTCCAACGGAGGGTATCACCATTCCCTGCAGATCTAGTCTTGCTTTTAGGAGGGCAGGAGTGGGGTTGAAAGACAAAGCTGAGGCAGAGGCAGGACCTTGCTTCCCCTACCCTTCCTGCAGCTGCCTCCATTCCTGGGGCCAGGGGAGCTTGGTTGGGGGTGCAGGGCGGCTGGAGGGGCACCTTCCTGCTGGGCCTCTGCTCTGGGGCACTCTGCCCGGCTCTCTCTTGAAACGCCTGTGTGAGCACCATGCCCAGTGTGGAGCAGGATGGGGCTGCTACCCTTCTGGGGCATGGGCACGATCTCCCTCCCAGCACTGCAGGACAGCTTCTGGGAGACCAAGATTGGTTGGGTTTTTTTCTCCTTTTAAATCTTCCAAACAGTGCAGCCTAAGCAAAAAGTCCCGAGGCTGCATCTAGCAAAGAAAAGAGCTATAATCACTGTATATGTTTAATGCAGATCGTAAATGACTGGTGATGTGTCAGCTGGAGGTCTTCAGCAGAGCAAGACTTGATCTCAAAATGGTCGCTGCCACCCGTTATCTGCAATGAAACAAATGGAAATACTTCTGTGTCTTTGCTTGATGCCTTTTTTGTGTTCCAGGTTTGGAGATTTCCTGTGAAGCAGACTGTGCTGACAAAAAGGAAAATTGCTTGCAGCTGACTTCCGTGAGGTGACTCGTGCTGCAGCCTGACCGCTCCCAGGCTGCTTTCTGGGCTTGCTCTCAGCTTGACATCTGCTGCCCTGCTTCCACTGCAATCAGGAAAGGTGAGGGCCTAAAGACGGAGGCGAGCTCCTTCACCTCTTGCTCCTTCCTAACTCCATATGCGGACAGTACAGTCCCGAGGGGATAGCGCTGGCCAACAAGCTACTTCAACCAAACACGGGTAACGGCGATGGCATCTGCCGTAACCTCAGTCAGATCAAGTTATCTCTGTTCCCTTTATTTGCCTTCCTTCCTTTGACCTTATCCACTTAAATTTGTGCTCGTAAAGAAAAGAGAGATTTCTTACTGCGTGTTTTCTCTTATGCAGCCTGTGGAGTGACACAAACAGCGTATTTTCTGACCAGGTCAGGGAAAAAGATGTAGTTCAGATCAATCCAGATTGTTTTGGCTGGGACAGCTCCTTCTGATGTGGAGTTACTTCACTCTTTCTAAAAAAATCCATCTATATCCAATGCAACAACAACAAAAAGTTTGTGTTGAAGAAAAATCAAAATATCTTGATGCTTTCCCATTTGCTCTGTCACTGTGAATGCTCCATAGAAACATATACGCTCTATACAAAGTCATACAAACATCTCGGGAGTTTAAACACTTATTTCTCGGGCACTGATTTTGGGGTAGTGTCTGTCCAGCGCAGGTCTCTGGCTCGGCAGCCAGCACCTGATCCCGGCACAGCGCGGGGTGCAGTCAGGATGGGATCTGCCTGTGGGAGGCTTTGGAGCCCGGTTTGGAGCCCTAGCACGGTTGCCCTTGTGCGGCCCCACCGCACATGCATTATCGGGGCAGAGCTGAAGATGGCAGCAGGAATTTGGTTTCCCTTACCGCATTTTGTCTCCTTAGAAAGCACAGCTGCGAGGGGCTGCTGCGGAGTGCAAACGGGGCTGCAGTATGGGTTTAATTACATCACTCCTGGGGTCGCTGCAGAGAAAGATGAACTTTTCTCCTTTGCATTTAACCCTATTTCATGCACAAAGACTGAAGAAAACCAGAAATCTCCATGTGGGTCTTGAACTGAGGTGATCACCTTTTCTAGGGATCCCCTATCTGGTGCAGGGACATGGGCTGTAGCCCCAGGCCTCTAAGCTGCCTGCTCACCTGCTCTCCCAGCCAGAGTAAGGTCTCCATGCTACCTCCAATGGCTTTCAGGAACGGGTGCCATGTGAGTTTGCAGTGCATAGCTAGAAAAAGAAAAAAAATTCAAGATAAATATGCATTTTGCACGCCAAACGCCTTGCTCACAGGGGCTGATTCCTGGGGGACTGGCTGCGAGTGGCTGGGGAGGGGGCACTGCCAAGAGCCCACGGCGCTGGCATTTTGCTGCTCTAGCAAAGGGGGATCGCGGCATGAGGTCTGCCCATTTTATAGCAGTAGGCAAGGGAGGGATGCCTGGTGCTCTGCCAAGTACGCAGTAGTGAGTGCTTGACTCTCGAGCCAACAAGAGAGAGGCCAAGGAAGACAGCAGGAACTTTATTTTGCATCTTAATTTATAGATGTTTCCTTAATCCTCTCACAGACCTCATCTGTTTGAGAAATCAGGTTCATGTGTCATCTGTAATGTCTCCTTCCAGACAAATAGCACCACAGCATCTGCAATTTCCATAAGTGTGTTGCACTTTGAAGACGGAGATACATGGGACACTTAAGCATAGCTTGCTTTTAAGTGCTGCAGGATTTGCCTCATCAACATGAAGGTCTATTTGCCGTTCAGTTCATGCCAGTATTAGTTTCAAGTTGCTCAGATGCATCAAGAGCAGAAGAGCCTGTTGCTCCGGGAAGGCACTGTCAGCTGATGCATCGCCCAGATCCTCATTTCGAAGGCAGAAACTGAGAGGGGGCCTCAAAAAAGGAGAAAAAAAAGCAAAAAAAAGAAGAAAAGCAACCCATAAACTTTACATAATTTCCTGCGTTTCATTCGTTTTGCTGTAATTTTACACGTCTTCACATTAAGTGCTTATATTGTCAGAGGAGCACTCAGGATAAGTAATGTCACTCAGCGAGTCACAAATGGAAGTCATGTCAGCTGGCGTTGCAAAATGGATCTATAACTGGCTTTTTGTCCCTCAATTTGAGATGATCTAATTCGATTTCTGTGATTTACAGCTAGGAGGAGGACACTCACGGTCCTCCCGCTCCCTCCGTGCTCCTGGGCTTGATGTCTTCCCCTCTCTTAATATCCTGGGTTTTGCAAGTAATTGGTCTCTGAAAGGGGAGTGTACGTGTTTCCTGCCTAAACTGATTTGTAACCAGTAACTGGAAAAGGTTATTTTTTTACCTGTCTTTGCTGACAGCCCAGGATAACAGGTGTCACTCATGCCAGCCCTGAATTTGGAGATCATGGTGAAACTGCATGTGTAAGAAAAATCAGCAACACGGAGCGGCCTGTGACGGCGCAGTGCCCAGTGCCAGCCCAGGCTGCTGCCTGAGAGCCTCCCCTCCGCGGGTTTATTTACTCGTCGTATCTTTGACACAAAACCTCTCGCATCTCTGGGTTTCTGCGGGCTTCAGCTGGTTTTGGATCGAAGCTGTGACATATAAAAATAAACCATCTATAAAATCTCACAAGCTGCTACTTGGGCAAGGAAAGAATCGGTGCTTGATGCACTCTGATCTAGCAAAAGAGGTGTTGCATCTCCGTATCAAATATGATTAATATTGAGATAACCATACACATAATGCAGAGAGCTAACACGTTCGTCATGGATGTAGTGTGTTTAGGTCCCCCCGTACCCCAGCGAGGTGCTCCCGCTCTTGCTGGCAGTGGAGAGGCAGCAGCTGCTGATAAACCCTGTGGGCCTGGAAAATGGGGTTCTTCCCATCTCACTCCGACAAGGAGCTGGAGCATCAATGTACAAAACCAATTCGTTTTAACAGCGCTTCCTGCCCCCATGCTGGTCACTGCGCCTTGCCGTCCCCTCGAGCATGGCGGCGAGCGCCCTGGCTTGCAGGTTCTGCGTGGGTCTGGTGTGCAGGGCGGGGGGGCAGTCACAGGCACGCAGGGGCTCTGTGCTTGCTTGGGTGCTGCTGTAAGTCCCTATGAAAGGGGAGATGGTCACCCCTCATCTTGCTCATCCCACAGACGCTACATAGCTTGCTCTGCGAACAGCCCCAGGTAAGCTCCGTCCTGACCATACGAGCCAGGATTTTGGGAAGAAAACACGCAGGGCTGGCTTTGTGCACCTTGTGCCCTGGCCACTCACCAGGACCCACACTATGCTGCCCTAAAATTTGGGTAAAATTTACTGCTGGCTTTTGGCAGTGTCAGGACAGACAGACTCCTGCCACGGCCCTGGCAAGGCCTCTTGCAGCTTCCCAGCACCCTCTTCCCTCGCTGCATCGTGCTCAAGTCATGAATATATGTATTAACTACAGAATAGTCTTAAGCAAACATTTATCTTGCAGAGCAATGGCTGTTGTTAAAGACTCCGGGGATGGATGTTTAGGAAAATAAGCCCATTCGAGTGCAGCACTGGAAATGAGGACGTTCTCACAATAATTTTTTTCCTCAAGTTAACAGTTTCCAAATAAGCAGGTGAAATGGTCTGAGGTGATTAAAGCAATAGAGAAGATTAGTTTTGTTATATATAATCACCTTTGCTTCTCTTTTATATGTGGAGTGATTTTCTCAGCAGGATGTGTTATCTATTTTAGGGAACACTAGACTTTTTTTTTCTTTTTTTTTTAAATGTAAATCAGGTTTTTAATCTTTTTGTGTCAGTTTGATAGACTGTAATAGCAATTCTGTTTGGTAGTAGCTTCCCCCCTTCCCCAAGCACTTCTTTGCCTTTAATTGCCTTAATTGTTCTAATTTGAATAAATCTGGGATCACACCTTGGCTTGTGGAAATTTGCTGAGGATCTGTGGTGTTCTGCGTGGAGCTGCTCCTGCGGGCCTCTCTGTCAGCTCTCTCAGGTGGGGTGGTGGGTAGGTGGGAAACCTAGGCGTTGCCTGAGCTCAGCAAAAAGCGGGTGCAAATGCTGGACCTCCTCTAGCATGGGTTATGGCTTCATCTCAACTGTATTTCACTCCTGCTCCAACAGGGAGCGGACACCTCCTCCTTCCCCTGGCTGCCCCCATCTTCTCAAAGAGATCAAGTTTTGGGTTAAATGAAGCAACTCTCAAAATACACATGTGCTTTTTTTTGACCATTACAGTTTTTTCTAGTGGCAGACGCAGCGCTGGGGTGCTCACTTCTGCAGGATTCCTCTCACTGTGCCTCAGATGAAGGCAGTGATTTTAAAAGCTGATTTTAAGTGGCGCAAAGCATCTTTCAACAGATCTCGTCTCTGCCACCCTCAGTCCCCTCCTCGCTTTGCGGGGGGATTGCGGCTACCCATAAGGGGACGTTCCCATCTGAACCCTTGCACTGCTCGCTGCCTTGGGGAGCTGCAGACCCTGAGCTGCTGCTCCACTTCAGCTTGCAGCCAGAAAGAAGGGAAAGGTGTAACTTGGCATCATCATGCATTCTGTTGGTGAGCTGAGATAATTTCACCCTGGTAAAATACCTCTCTCCATCAATGCCCGGGCCTTGGTGGGGCCTCTATGGTGAAAGACACAACGTGGAGAAATGTCTCCATCCATACGGGATGTGTTCATGACAGTACGAGAGCCAATACAGCCTGTCAGGTACACGACGGGGCGCAGAAGAGCCTGAGAAATGATTTCAGATAGACCACTTGGAAAACTGTCCCCGGAGCAGCCCGGATGAGAAGGGCCCCCTTGGGAGCGCTGGGAAAGGAGCATTCATCTGTCAGGGATATCTTTAGGAGAAGGTGGAGATGGCCACAGGCTGCCCTCTGTGCACCCCAGCCCTGTGGGAGGGACCTGTGGATGGGGACAGGTCTCTGCATTTGGGATATTGCCCACACCGGGAAGTTCCAAAATCAAGTAGGAGGTAGAGAGGGGCTTTATTTCCGAGAAAATTGTGTCCAGAAGGCACAGGGCAGCCCAGAGAGCCAGTCCTTCTCACTCAGCCCCTCTCCCCAAGCCCCCCTCCCCGAAAACCGCCAGGGTGAGGGGGGAGGGTGCCNAAAATCAAGTAGGAGGTAGAGAGGGGCTTTATTTCCGAGAAAATTGTGTCCAGAAGGCACAGGGCAGCCCAGAGAGCCAGTCCTTCTCACTCAGCCCCTCTCCCCAAGCCCCCCTCCCCGAAAGCCGCCAGGGTGAGGGGGGAGGCTGCCTTTTGACTAAGCCGCCATGGGGGCACTCGCCAGCTCTGGGGTCACCACCTGCTTTTATAGAAAAGTTAAGTGTTATTGGGAAATAAAGAAGGAAAACGTAGATTATTATCGGGGAGGAAAAAGGTTACAGTAAAAAAAGGAATTAAGAGGAAAATAACAAGTTGACCATTATTAGGGAGGGAGATGCAAAGAGATAAGGGGCAGAGAGGGGGAACAAGCATCTCATACAGTATATTAGACTTCGGTGCGGATGTAAGTATAAAATGCTCCACAAGTCCTGTAATTGAGAAAATCCATCAAATGTCCTGACAGCTGTTCCAGCATTTCCAGAAGCGATAAAACTTGAATTTATTTCACTTCTGGAAAGGGGGCAGTATCACCTTCTGGCGGCTTTAATGAAATGCCATAAAATTCGAGGAAAAACTGTGCTGTAAAGTAATAAAAAAGGGCAGTCGGCAGCGTGTTGTTTGTTGAGACGCTGTCGGAGGGGACGCGGCGGGGTGGACCCGCTCCCGATGGCCACAGCACCCAACCTGCAGGCCCTGGGGGTGATGCTTTGTGCCCTTGGCCCCACTCCCCGAAGCCGATATGCCTGCAAGCAGCTGGAGCAGAGCCAAGCACAGCTGGGTCTCGGCTCTGGCTGGGACACACAGAGGTCGTGGAATAACCAGCACGTGCCAAGGCTCAGGCAGGGCTGCAGAGGACGTGGGAGAGGTTTGTGTGGCTTCCACCCGCTGCCAGCCGGCCCCGGCACCTGGGCGAGCTCGGAACAGAGGAGAGCTGCGAGTGTGGGCACCAAGGAAATTGTTTTAATGGGGTTTTTTTGTAATTTTGTCATTTGGTGGCAGGAGAAAAAGTCGTCGCTGCAAAATGCCTCTCCTCGTGTCATAGCTGCTAGGCAGTGAGCTTGTTTTTCTATTTAATTTGTTAATTGAAACTAAATTTGTTATACAACATTTAACTTATTTGAAGACTCCCAGACTCTGTAATTTAGCCCTAATTTGTTGGCAGGAGAGCACACCTTTTGCATATATTTTTCTTTTTGGCTTACCATCGTCTCTCACGTAACTGCTGAGACGGTTTCCTTCCATTGCCTAATTTTGTGTAAATGCCACGGGCACCTTGGGAGCCAGCATTACTACCCCTAGCTGGCAAATATTATGGATCTAGGTAATATGTTTAAACAAGAGTGGGAGAAAAAGTCTAAAAATAGAAAAGAGGAAAGGAGCAGTGCTGGCCGTGCAGAGGGAGCCCTCTCCTTGTCCTCGCCGCTGGCAGGGCTTGGGAGCAGGGGGCATCGGACACACCTGGCCTTCCCCGGTGACACAAGCGGAAAGTGCTGGGAAAGCAGAGCAAGAGCCACTGATTTGTTCCCATTTGGGGCTTGGTAATGCAAAATCCTCCATGCCAAAGAAAAAGCTCATGGTGAGGCTTTAAAAACGATCTGGCTAACATGCGCTCCAGTCATTACAAGCAGTAATCCACTCTGTATAACGCTGGTTTCTGCTCCGTGACCGCCCCGTGCTGCTGGCAGCGTGGCTGCGGCTGCTTCTGCGTATCTGCCCACATCTCACACTCTGGGGCATCTTTTGGGGTGTAATTGGGACAGCTGTATGGGATGAGAAGTCTGTACTTTGGTCAGGATGCAGTTTCCAGTAGCTCGGCTGGAGGATGAGTTACGGGAGTTGTGTGTGAGCAGGAGTCTGCTGGAGGGGGCTCGGATCGAAGGGAGCACCTCGTCTCATTGCCAGCGCGCACGAGGTGGGGACACTCATGCTCTGCAGCATGCCGAGCACTGTCCGCCACAAACCAGAAAATAAAGACAGACAAAGAAAAGGTGATCTGCAAAAAGACTACAAAATTCCTAAGTGGGCTTGTCTTTTCATGTGCACTGGCGTGTATTGGTCAGATCAGAGAGTCTGAGCCCCACTGATAAGCCCCGTGCTGTTTATTTTGCGTTCCTAGCCCGAGTCCCCACTGCTCACAAGGGTGTTGAAACGAGCAAAGGAACGAGCACCTTCAAACGGTTATAAGAATTCGGAGCACTTTTTCCCCGATGGGCAAAAGGCGGCTCGTGGCCTCGGCTCTCTCGCCATGTGCTAAATGCCTGGCTGGCGTTGGGGGGAGAGACAGGGCCAGCCCGTGGCGTCTGACCAGGCATCACAGCCATTTCCTAAGCTGCTCATGGAAAAGACCTTTCCCACCGTAAGTACTCCAAGGCAGCCCATGAGTTCCAGTAGGAATTATTTGAGCGTTAGGGAGGGGATTTCCCAGGACTTTGACAGCAGCGTAGTAGGGCTCTAAAATACCATTGGGCATGAGCGGGGCAGAGCTAACCCCTTTGGCAAGGGACGGCACCGTGCTGGCACCACACCTGGGGAAAATCCGACTCCTGCCCAGCCATGGGAACGATCCTTCTGATTAACCCGAAGTCCAGATTTCTTCGTGAAGGTTCCCATGGCAACCGGGCTGCAAAGATTAAATATTTAAAAATATGGAAGCAATGCTCATGTCCAAGGCTAACACAAGAACTCTGGGGCAAGTGGCATCTCCCTGCTCCATCCGCGTGGCAGGGTCATGGTCACGTTGGTGTCCTGCAGTCCTGCTGCTGCCGCGTCGCCTGGTGAAGCTTCCCCAGGCTGGGAGCAGCCGTCCTGCCCATCGCCCTGCACACCACCATTGCTGCCCACAGCCTCGTGGGACATCTCCCCCCTCTCCACACAATTTCCCACAACAGAATCTGCAGGGCACAGGGCCAGCCCCTTTTAGCAATTGCTCCCATTGCTACCAGGGCTCCTTAGGGAAAATGCAATTTAAGTGAAGGCCAAACCTTCCCCAGGCCTCCGCCCACTGCGATGGCATTTGGGAAGAACTTCAAAGTCATTTCCAATAATTTGGGGTGGGAGGAGCAGACCAAAGAGCACTGCTGCTTCACCTTCATTTTACAACGTTGCTGCTGGAAAGCGCCATTTAGTGAAAAGCAAATGCTCTGTGGGAAGTGACGAGTTTAATGATCTTTTCATGGAAAGTTTCCAATCCACTAGAAATTAGTAATCTGTTTTGACCTCCTTGTTTTGCTGCTGACATACCGCTTTGCCCGCAGTGCATCGCTCAGGTGGCGCTGCTCACTGCAGTAAGACCATTCTCCCGACCTGAACAGTACCCATCCTACAGAAAACTGAAAAATACCACTTACAGCAATGCAAGAACTTCACCCGGAGTTGCACATTTCACGCTTAAGGTAGTCACCTCTTTTCCCACCAGTCAACATTAATTTATTGATACAGTGAATGAGTAATAGTGGTAATACTAAAGGAAGGCGCTGCCAGCATCTGGGAGTCTGCAGAGAGGTACAGATGGCCTCTCCAGACACGGTGGAGCTTTAACAGCACCATAATTTCAGATCCCATCTCTGGAAAAGAGATATCTCATTTCTGAAATCACTGGAAAGTTAGGGAAGTTGAGTTTTTAATGGCACCCACCATACCTATATCCGCGTTTAGCATTTCAGCCTTGTCTCTAAGGTAAAGAAAAGCGAGGCTCATTAGAGCCCTTTTTCTAATTAGCTGCTGCAAACAGATTTTCTTTTATAAATGCCTGAATGTAAAGTTATTTGTGTACCCAATTTCTTTTTTATGTTACATTTATTTTTAAGTGTAATTCACTAAGGCTTAACATTTGTAATTCTTGCAGGGGCATTACAACCAACGATGCACATTTATTACAACCCCTTAAATTGCCGCATTTTATTTCCATATGCTTTTCAATTGCTATTGAGCTTGTTTTGTGCTCTTCCCATCATTAAAGTGTATTTTTTTATTGTACATAAATGGTAAATAATTGATACCTGCCATCTGGTGCTAATCATCCTGCCAGCCCTATGCCTCCACCCTGTCCTTTTATTCCTTGCTAGCTCTCCCCAATCAGGTCTTCCCCTTTCTTTCCCAGTTTTGTCTTTGTCTTCACCCTTTTGCACCCCAGAGGTACTTGCAGCGGTGTGGTACTGAGAAATGCGCTGCCCTTCACCTCTGCTCAGCCCAAAGCCGCCTCCTCCTCCCTGACACCGTTTGGGGGAGGCAATTCCCCTGGGGATGCTCATCCCACCCTCCCTGCCCAACCTCTCCTCATCCTCGTGGTCCGGCTGATCCCATCACACAGGGAGCACTGGGGACCCCCCGGCCAGAGCCACTCTGCCCCTACACAGCTGGGCTTTGCTGCGCAGCTCTTAGGGCGCCTGTGTGCCTCGTTACTCTTGCAGAAGCTGCATCCTTGCCAGCATTTTCTCCTGCATTAGCAGCCATGTGTACAGACCTGCGTGAGATACGCGCACCCAGCTGTGGCACTGGTTTTCTCTCAGTATAGACTGTGCTGGGAAAAAACAGCTGGACATTATGGTAGTTAATAGCAGCAAACCTCAAGTGCTGGTGACTCCACATAGAAGCAAGTGATGAGACAGAAGCCACGGTGACATGATGCTGTGACTGCGTCCTGCCCTGCCAGGGAACAAAAAGAAGTCCCTCCGACCCCTGAGGGTGCTCAGCAGTGAGTTACATGGGCTATGCATGCTAAAAACCACATTTTTAAAGTATCCAGTTGCCAAAGCCAAAGCAGGGAAAGCCCAGAACTACCTGCAACCAGAGCACGCTTTCCACAAGCAAAGCAATTTCTTTCTCTTAGCTTGAATTAAATATTTCCAGACATAAAAAAAAAAACCTCGGAGGCAGATTCTTGGGATGGACAGTTTTTGTCTAAATGGTTAAAAGTTCAGCAGCGCTGTGAGTGACAAAAAGCAAGTTTTTATACTGGGAAATGCTGGGGAAAATTAGTGGCCATAACTATTACCAGCCCAGCCGACAGTAAGAGCACGTGCTGTGCAGAAATGTGGCCATCCGTGCTGAGCTAATTGTTGATAAAATCTTAGGAGTTATAATTAGCCCCGGTGGGACTCCTTGCGCTGCTAAACCAAAGCGCATGCCTCTCTGTTTGCCAGAGGGAGCTGCAGGGCAGCGTGGTGACCCAGTGTCCCCAGGGTGCAGGATTCGACCCAGGGGTGCCGACCTCACTGGGCAGCTCTGGCCCCACAGGACGGGAGGACAGGGACGCTTGAAGGGTTGGGAATAAAAGAGCCAGTGCTTCACCCCATCCCCCCTTCCCACCTTGCTATGCGATGGTTGAATCGGGCTGTTATACGACAATTTGGCCATTCTGCCCTTGCCAGAGCACGAGCCCTCCTGCTGCCTTTACTGCCTGTGGGACAGGAGGTTTCAGGGTGCTGTACCCATCCATCTGTCCGTCCTGAGCGCTGTATGCCAGGCACAGATACGCAACTGCTCTGGGCAGCATTGTGGGTGCAGGTGTGTGGCTGTGGTGCCCGACCCCTCCAGCAGCCCCAGGACAGCCCCAGCAGTGTCCCCAGGGACGGGGCAGAGATGGCCTCAGTCCCCCAGCGGGGCAGGTACCCGTGGTGCCTCTGCGGGCGGTGGGCTTTCTGCCTCTCCCGCAGCTTGTACACGTGGGCGAGCTGGGCTGATCCCCCTGTGAAATCCCAGAGTCTCTGCGTGGCCATGGTGGGTGCCAGCCTGGGGGACCGTGGCAGGACGGGGCTTTGTGGCAGCAGTGGGTGGGAGGGAGGAGGTGTGAGGAGAGCAGCGGGAGGCGGCAGAAGAAGGGAGAGAGGTGGGGAAGGTCTACGTGCCAGCGCCAGGGCTCAGGTAGCCCCAGCTCTGTGAAGGGGATGTCAATGCTGTCCGTGGGTCAGAGGCATCAGTCTTTGCCTCTGAATATTGATGACCAGTGGTCCTGGGAGATGGGAATCACGCTGAAGGCTACAGGCATCCCTCCTGATAGACTGATGCCTGCAGTATGTTTAGTAATGAACTGAGCTCCTTTCCATACTGCCTGTATCTCCGTGCACAGGGAACAGCCCTAGCAAATGTGCCTCGAGCAACTAGCTCCCCGAGAGATACAGATGGGCTTTGCTCTGTCCTGAAACCCCTTTTTGGCAATCTTGCTTCACTGGGGGACTGATCAATCAATAATTAAAACACAGGATAATTAATATCTTATGAAAACCTTCTCTGAGTCCTCAAAGTGAAGTATATCAGCTATTCCTCTAGCTACATTGCTCGTCCCGATTTTGTGACGTCCCCCAGGCACAGTGATCTGACCACGGCGTCTTGCTGCTGCAGAGAGCTGGCTACGACAGCCTCTGGGAGCACCAGTCGCCGGCGGCTCCCTCCGGGGCCCTGATGCATTTCCAGCATTGGTTGCATCATTTGCAGCGCGAGTGCGTGCGGGGACGTGGGCGTGTGCATGTGTGCTGACCTTTGTTCGGAAAAATGGGGCAGTTCTAACTACTTACAGCCACCAGAAACTGGAAGCCCTATGTCCCCTCGCAGTTGAGCAGTGCACCCACCAGATATGAGCAAGAGCCACTGCGAGAGTCCAAAGTCCAGTGAAATCCCACCACGATGGAGGAAGACTAAAGAGATTTTACCTGCTTGCTGCCAGATAAAAGGTGACTGTGGTAAGAGTGGAACCTGTAAGCTGGGCCCATATGTTCATAAATCTAGTGATGACAACAAAATGGCAGTTTTCCTAGAAAAACACTGACTTTTTCTGGGCGCCTAAATTTTAAACCGTATCAAGCAGACTTTGTGCCCAGAGTGCTCCTGCTCGCTCTGGCAGAGCTGAGCCCCTCTGCCCAGGGAACCTTTCCTGGGTGTATTTAGGCCTCTGAAACACTCTAGCTAAATGGTATTCATTAGTTCAGGGGAAGTTCTTTAGAGAAAAAAAACCCTGTACTGGAGCCAGGCGCCACCAACGTGTGATTAATAGCAAGTGGTGGGGTCTGCACTCGCCAGCGGGGGCGGGCAGAAATTCTCTTTCGCTCCCAAATGTCTTTGGCACAAGCCTTGGCAGTTCTTTCTAAGCTTTTCTTGAAAACTAGCTGTCTTGCAGGATTTAAAAATGCTGCTGCGTCAACAGTTGTGCTTACAGGAACAGGTGAAATGCAGCTCTGGTGTTTCCAGGTTGTCCAAGCAAGACAACTCCTAAACTGTAGCTTTTCCTGGATCCTAATTTTGGCTGCTGGACCACATCCCCTGCATTCCCGGGCATGTAAGGGAGCAAGCTGCGGGGCAGGGAGCTGTCACCCACCTCCAGTTACCTGGCCACAAGCCCACCCCTGTGAGTCCCCCCTGCGGGAGCACAGGCAGAGTGGCTGGGTCCCGGGTCCTGGGAGCACGTCTGCGGCACCCTGCGGCCTCCGCATCCCTGTGGGCCATGAGCATCTGAAGAAACGGCGGCAGCTGCCAAGGCTGACGGTGCCCAGAGCTGGCGCCAAGGCTGCGGATGCGTCCAAATCCTCCCACGCCCCCAGCGAGTCTTTGAGGCTGGCAGCAGTACGCGCCGGCTTCGCAGCGTGCCGTGGCGGTGTTCGCAGCGGGGGGGGAGCGCGGAGGCTCCCAGGCCTGAATTTTCTCCCTCGTGTCTGATGGGCTAATTATTATTGATTGACATTTTTGGAGTTTTCGGCGCAGTTTGGGGGAAGAGCAGAGTGTGGGAAGAGGAATATGTTGACAACTTTTTCACATAATCCTTTCCAGCCCCCTCATTTTTCAGTCAGCCATGGAACGTGTCCAAATATCTGGGATTTTAATGAAATTAAAAGCAAGTGGACCCAAAACCCCTTGAAAAATACAAGAAAAACCACAAATGGCCGTTTCACTCCTCTCTGGCCCCCGTGCCGCATGTCTGGGATGGGCGTCCAAGGGGGCTGGTGATGACGTAGTGCGGCTGCCCTGGCCCTTGTTCCTGGCCCCACACCGGGGCAGCGCTCCTCGCCCCATGGCGCTGTGTGGCCACCCTGCTTGGGTGCTGGGGTGGTGTTTGCTGTGAGCATCTTCCCCTCGCTCCACGGCCTGCCCCAGATCCCGTGATAAGGGGTATTTATACGGCCGTCCTCTGCCCACACCAAGAGCTGCATGGCACCCTCAGTCCTTTTACAAGGGAGGGAACCGGTGATTTTGGTCCAGCATCTTTGTGCACGGAGTTGTCTTAAGCAACGTTTTGAGAGCCATAGCTGCTGGTGTGTATTTGTGCTACACACCGAGCGAAACCCCACTGGGAGCTGCACCTCAGCACGTGCTGTTCAGGATCCCCAAAGGGCGTCAAGCAGGTTTGTCACAGGAAAAAAAAAGCTCTTAAGTAACAGTCTACTTTAGCTTAACTGAGCTGACGTGAGAAATTTATATTGCGTGTGCTATAAAGGTGCAGTTAAATGTTGTTACAAGGGACAAGTGATTGCATACTGGATACGTGAGCATCAATACGTGCGACATCTACCTCAGCTGCTTTAAACGCATTTGCACAAGTTCAACCACTGCTGCTGGAGGTAACTCTCATATAACGTATGATGCAAACTGATGTACAGTAAATACCTAACTAGCAAGGTGGATTTGAAACTGGCATGCAATTTTCCTTGGAAATGGCAAGCCAAACTGCCTGTGTCGTTCGGAGGCATCGCTACATCCTCACTGCCACAGCTGCTGGCGCTGGGCAGAGCCGGCACGACGACGTCTCCGGAAGACAATCCCGTTCCATGCTAATCCTGCAAAGGTACAATCCAGACACAGCTGGGGCTCTGGATCCTACGAGATACTCAGATCTCAGCCTGCAAACACATACTCTTTGTATTTTCCCTGGGCAGCCTGCTTAGCCTTTAGGCTTTCTGAGTTTTGAATTGACTCTGCCTTTTGAGTGGGAGTTTTAAGAAAAAAAAACCAAAACAGCAGGTCGAAAGCAAAGGAGCCGGCTGTGCTGACTAACCATTTTGATTTAAAGTGAATGTGGGAAATACCAAGAGGAGACGCAAAGCCTCCGCTTTGTGAGCAGCGCTTGGCAGTCAGCAGCAGCATGCGCTTAAAATGGATCCCGATACCTGCTGCCCTCAGTTTAAAATTATTGATGTTACTTAATCTAAACAAGATCGGCTGGGAGGATTTTCCCCCAGCATGGATTAGTGAGTCAGGAGAAAAACGAAATTCAGCAGAAATCCTCTTAGTAATTTTTATCAGGGTTAGATTTTCACATCTGAATCTGAGCTGCCAATTTGCATGGATAATCTCAGATTAGCTTTCGTCCATGGTTTATTTTTTTGTTTCCCCCCTCCTAAATAAGTGCACTTTTGCAGTGATAAAGGAGACAAACAATTCTTTAGGAGAGCGGCTGTGACATCTAAATAACAATGATAAAAAAGTCCATCTAAAACCGAGCAGCTCGGTGCTTTTGGCTCCCCCCTCCTCACTATGCATTATTCATAGTAGACAACAGGACCAAATGTGTACGCTCCCTGTGCAATTACCAAGAGAACATATTCAAAGACATATGCTAGTGCCTCTTAGTGAAAGGAGATGTGCAAGTACCCATTATTTACTAGGCACTGTTATAAAATCTGCAAGTTTGACTCCAAGGTTGCAGCTTAATTGACTCCCCCTGGTAGCTCTTGTCATCCTTCTAATTCAAGCCATGCAAAAGCGTGGTGGTTGTTTTGTGTGTGTACAATATCCTGGCTGCTTTGGCACATGCTGGTGGAAAAAAAGTGGTTTGTGTCAATTAGTCTTTTCTATAGCAGGGAGAGTGGCTGAATGACAGGGCATCCGAGAAGTATGTAAAACTTCAGCGCTTCGCTCAAAGCAAGCCATCACTGAGGTTGTCCATGTTATCATCACGGCTGCCTTTGGCCCTGCTCCTCCCGAGCACAGAAACCTTCATAAAGATCATCTGCTCAGTTTATTGCCTCCTTGATCCAATAAATATATTTCCTGTGAGAAAACTCTTATGTGGGATTTATTTAAATCAGCCTCCCCAAATTCATCTCTGCAAACTTCCTTCCTCTTCCTCCCACATTGGTTCTCTCTGTGTGCCGTAAGCTGCCAGGATCTCTGTGCTGATTCCTTTCTGTATCTGCTTCCCAGGCAGGCGGTAAACTCTGTGTACATGGAAATAATTTTCCTTCAGTCACCCAGGCCAGTCTGGCTCTTTTTCTCCCCAAGGCACGTGCCCCCAAGATGCATGCACCTTTAGAAACAATGCACTCGTGGGTGGTGGCATAGAGACACCACCAAAAGCACCAGAGGAGGGTGCTTTCCTCCACCCCCTTTCACAGCTGAGATGGAGAAATCTGGGGTTATTTATTTTAATAGAGGCGTTTGACATCTATGGTACAACCGCTGCTAGAACTGAGAGCTGCGCGAGGGACGGGGAGGCTGGTGGGTAACCGGCTGCCCACCCTATGACGGATGACAAAACTTCCCTGGTTGATGCTGACAGGCAGCGCTGGGGCAGCGACTGAAATGAAAGAGAGCAGCAAAGTCCTTGTTGTGCTGCCTGCACCAGGTGCTGGCCTGTTTTAGGCAGCTGCTCCAGCCAGGAAAGGGCTCTGTAACAGCACCGGGATCAGACCTGACCAGGAGAAACTTCTGCATGTGCCGCTGAGGGCTGTGCTGGGGCAACTGAATGCGGGGAGCTGCGGCAGGGCCAGCAGGAAGGCTGTGCCTGTGTCACTGCTGCACCTCGTCATAATCTATCTGTGGCTCCTCTCCCCTTTGCCCTCCTGTTCGGTCTTGAAACACCAAACGGTGTTTCCCCCGGGCTGCTGTCTGTCGGGAGAGCCAGCCTCTGGCAATGCTGACACGGCAGAGGCCAGGCAGCCCAAGGCACCTGGCTCTCCCCAGGCGGGACCCTGGAAAAAAGCAGCAGCAGACATGCTGAGGATTCGTGGGTGTGTAAACATGGCACCTCTTTCCTTTAAAAGTGGGAATGCCCCCCAAAAGGAAGGTCAACAGTTAAACCAAGTTTTGGGATGACACTATTGTACTGATCCTTAGCCAGTCAGATAAATGTGAGAACCTGTATGTATGATGATGAGTTAGAACTCATCTGAATTTTGAGTAAGAACAAATTCAATTAAATAGGCACATTTTGGAGAATTTGTGTGAAATATGCACACTTTTTTTTTAAGCAGCCCTGCTCTCTGCAGTGCTTTGGGAGGTAATGCATCACGTCCAGTTTGCCTGGACTGAGAGGAGCGACAAGAGTGGCGATCTGGTGTGTGAATCCTTAAGGTAGACGTGCTGCAGCACTGCAAAAGGGAACTGACTTCACCGCAAATGAAGCAAGGCCTTAAGTGCTTTGTTCAACAGCAGCTGAGCTCTTTGCTAATGAACAACAGTGACAAAAGAAATAGAGAAGCAAGCCGTGATAGCCTGATGTGGGTGTTCCAGTGGTTGCTGGCATGTAAGATGACATGTGAATACAAGCTATCTCTGCACATTGCTGCAGTCTTTCACCAGAGGCTAGTTTAAAAACCTTGAAGACTCTGCAATTAAGAGCACCTCTAATTGAAACAGAACAATGGCAGCATTTTAATTGCCATGCCGCTTCCCTCTGGAGCATCGTGGTCTAGCAGAAATCCAAGGTTTCCACAAGCAGGTTTAAAAGCAGGTCCTTAAAATCATACAGAAACAATGTCATGCACGTGCTTTGCCTGGAGAGCGGTTTGCATCCGTGGGGAAGGGATTAGTTACTCCACAACACCAGGGCCACGTGTAGGGGTAGAAAAGACAGGATGCTTCAATGGGTGACGCTTACTCTGGAAACCGTTGTGTTGGAGGACAGTGAAATCAACTGCTAGAACTGGGCAATTTAAAATGCGTTAAAACGTGCTCTGGAGCCCAGAGTTGAGCCTCCTTAAAACAAACCATTGGCTGCTAACGATTAGCAGCTGCACACGGACAGGGAAAACCCACTGGTGTTGTGCAAACTGGGATGCTGGTGTTCTGATGTGCCCTGTGGCGGTGCTGCAGAAGTTCAAGTTGCATCAAAGAAAACAGAACCGGAGGTCAGGATATTCCTTCCCATTAACTTGGGTTACCCTTCAGTTTGGCAGCACTGGCACGGAGCTCTTCAAGGAAGGGAAGTTCACTCCTCCGATATCTGGGAAGATAAATACTACAGGTAATGCTTACAGGGATAATAAAAGGGATTACAGCATCAGTCTCACCCCAGCACAGAGTGACTGCAATGCTGTGTGGATGTGGACCCTTCAGGGAAGGAGGGAGATGCTGGAGGCCTGGGAGTGGTGCCAGCATCCCCTGTGGCAGGTGCCAGGGCTGCGCTGGGCGGGACCCGCTGGCAAATATATGTTGTAGTATACTAATACGCTGTTATAATTCCTTTCATTTCCGAGAGCCCCAAGACATGCCGCAGCAGATAATCCTGCTGATTAGCCGAATCAAAGCTTTGTGAGCAAAAACTGCACACTGTTTAGGGAGCCGTGCAATACGAAATCAATGTATTGAAAGAGCACTCTCGACAGCGAGCACTGCTGATTCACAGCCCCGCGGTGCGGGGGGAGCAGCACCCCGCAGGACCCCTGACACAGCTCCCCCTTCCCAGAGCCCGCGGGGGGCACTGCCAGCACCCTTGTTTTCATCCCCCCCAGCCCCGGCAGCACCGCGGCAGCCTGACACTCTGCTGCAGGAAGGACCTATTAGATAATTGACTGCATCCCCTGCCAAGGCAGGAGGTAGTCTCCTGACAGAGGCTGTAACAGATATTAAACATACTGCTCTTGATCTCAGCAAAAAAAGGCCACTGGAGTAATTTTTTTTTAACCCGCTAAGTAAAAGCTTTCTAGCTAATATTAATAGGTTTTATCTGATGAAAACGGTACATTCATCAGGGAAGGGCTTCTTTTTTTCTCCTCCATTAAACTTTCGAAGAAATGTTTTAATTTTTTTAAGCTGTCATTGATTTTTTTGTAAGCAAAAACGGACATGTTCAAGCAGAAAAAAAATCCATTTCATTGTAAACCAATTTTCATTTAGGAAAACATTTCAACATACAATTTCCAATTTGATCTCATCGCATCCTCCTCGTTACACAGGTCAAAACGTTACTGGAGATTGATAAAAGTGCAAAAAAGTGAACTTGTTTTAGCAGTAATTGGAACTTTTACATTTGTTTCTGCAGAGTTTTGTCTTGCTTCTTCCCTCTTTTTCCATCAGCCCAAGAAGCTAATGCACTCGGGTAGCCACGTGTTGGTGCCAAGACCATCATGGGGAGGTTTGTCCCTCTCCCTCTTCCTATTTCTGAATGACCTCCTCAACCAGACACGGAGTAAGACCCATACTCAGGTGAGTAGGTACCAGCACCACCATGGCGGGTGATGACCAGCAAGTAATTCCTTTGTTAAATCCCCCCGCTGAAATGCTGCCTGTCCCACGCTTCCAAAAGCCTTGGCACCCTCAGCCTCAGCCTGCTCCTGTCTGCCCGGCCAGGGGCACGCGGGATGTGGAGCGGGGCAGGGGGCAGCCGTGGGCAGAGCCCTGGCAGAGTCCTGCTCCCTCTGGCTCAGAAACACAGGGTCACCAGCATGGTAAGCTGCTCCCTTTGCCTGGATAACATCACCCACTGGGCTTTCGGATATTGCAACTTCCCCTTGGTGATGGTAAGTAGCGGCATTGCCACCAGTGCCAGCGCTGCATCAGCACACCCCTTTCGGCCCTGTGTGCCTCGTGGCCTCATTAGCCCCAAATTATGTACAGCCAGCTCCATCTACGAGCCAGTCTCCAGCAGCCAGGGCTTCCCGCTGCCAGTTCGGCGCCTCTGCCTTCAGCCTCGGATGTATTTTGCAGTTGTCCTCCGTTTGGTACCTACTGAAGGAAAAGAGGGAAAAGGTAAAAAGCAAGGAAACGGGCTCCTGCATTGTTTGTCTCCAAAGGAGGGAGGGAAGCTGCTGCTACAGCCCGCAGGGGCACCGTCTGCCGTGAGTCAGCAACCAGCCAGATTTACTGCCGATTGATTAAATTAACATTTGTTATAAGCCAGGGACGGGAGGAAGGGGGGAGAAATCCTCTTCACGGCTCTTGAATTATTTATACCCTGGAAGCCTCCACATCGTGCTCGGGGCAGGCGGCAACGATGCAAGCTGCAAGTCTCTGCACACAGGGACAGGCTGGGCTCCTGCAGGACCTCCTGTCCCCCGACAAATTATAGCAACATGGGGTGGTACGGGATGTGCAAATTGCACTGCTCCAGAGGGCATTTTGCTCCTGTTATTTTGGCTACGAGCTCTGTTTTCCCAATAACAGCGTGATGGATGGAAGTAAAGTGCCACTGCATTTTCAATGCCCTCCACTAAGTCTTCACTGACTGGCACAAGAGTGAGGGCAGGTTTGTGTGGGCAGGGGCAGGCAGGGCTGGCTCACTCCGCTCCCCTGGCAGCGAGCCAGGAACAGGAAAAAACCCAATTTGATGTGATATTTTTCCTAGGTGCTGATAATGAATCTGGATGGAGTCAGATGGATGCTCTTAAATCTCAGTGAAACCTTGCCTCCATGTGCAGCTCGTGCAATGCCAGCTGCTGAATTCGGGACTGGGCTTGTGTCGCTCCACAGGGACTGTCTGGGCTCGGAGCGTGCCTGGTGGGGACGGGGAGAAAACGTGGCGGCACTGCTGGGAGACGCGCTACACGGGCAACGCCTGAGTGGGCCGGACTTGTCCAGANATGTGCAAATTGCACTGCTCCAGAGGGCATTTTGCTCCTGTTATTTTGGCTACGAGCTCTGTTTTCCCAATAACAGCGTGATGGATGGAAGTAAAGTGCCACTGCATTTTCAATGCCCTCCACTAAGTCTTCACTGACTGGCACAAGAGTGAGGGCAGGTTTGTGTGGGCAGGGGCAGGCAGGGCTGGCTCACTCCGCTCCCCTGGCAGCGAGCCAGGAACAGGAAAAAACCCAATTTGATGTGATATTTTTCCTAGGTGCTGATAATGAATCTGGATGGAGTCAGATGGATGCTCTTAAATCTCAGTGAAACCTTGCCTCCATGTGCAGCTCGTGCAATGCCAGCTGCTGAATTCGGGACTGGGCTTGTGTCGCTCCACGGGGACTGTCTGGGCTCGGAGCGTGCCTGGTGGGGACGGGGAGAAAACGTGGCGGCACTGCTGGGAGACGCGCTACACGGGCAACGCCTGAGTGGGCCTGACCTGTCCAGAGAGAACATCCATGTAAAACTGGATGCTCAAGCTACTGAGCCAGCGAGGAGCAGGGACCGCAGGTCTTTTGTTCTCTTGGCTTACGCTAGGTTTCACATCCAGACAGCCCCGACACAAGACCATAGCCCTGACCACAGTGGCCATCTAGCTGCAGAGCTGGCAGCTGGCCCAAGTGAGAAATAAGGCGACTCTTCCCTTTCTCCTATGGATTAATATCCTCTGTGCAAACACCGTCGGGATGCATTTCCTTTCCGCCGGCTGACCTCCCATACAGGGACGATGCCTGTTACCCTGTGATGCAGGGTGACACACAAGAAGCATGCTCCCCGCAGGGATGGGGACACACGGTGGGGACGGGAAAGCAGAGGAAAGAAAGGACGAGGGCAGCAGCAGGGGTGACCCTGGGAGCAGTGATACCTCCCATCCTCACCAAGCCTTCCCAAAGCCCAGCCGCTGCCTGTGCCTTTGCAGGGTCTCAGCCAACAGCCCACACTGGCACGCAGGGGCTCCTTGGCCCCCCGTAGCCCTGTGCAGCTCCCCCAGCCTTCCCGAGCCCCAGGCTGCGGCGCAGCTCTCCGGCATCAGAAGGGCAGCCAGTGTGCCCGTACCAGAGAATAAATTTAGGTATTTAAACTTCTCGTTACAGTCAACCATCTAATATTCATAAGTAACAGATAAACGAGGAGAGGAGGGGCGAGCCTATTGCATAAGGGCTGAAAAGGGAAATAACTTTTTACAACCAGCCAATTAAGTTATAAATCTGGATACGTCCAGGATTTATTTAATGTGCTCTCTGGATGCAAGCGTGCTGCAGTTGCCGGGGGAAGCCACAGCTGCGAACGATGGCAGGAGGCGTGGGGTTTGTCCAGCGCTGGGATGAGGGTCAGAGGGGGCAGTAAGAGGAGAGGAGGTCAAGGAGGAGAGGAGCCTGGTGTTGGGGGGTATGGGCAGAAGTCAGCAGGAAATCAAGGAAAGGCCCCCCTGCACAGCCTGCAAGGGGATATGAGGGTGCATAGCGGTGGGGGGTGGCAGCAGGGATGATGCTCACTGAGTCGGGGCACCAGACAGGTCTCTNAAGGAGGAGAGGAGCCTGGTGTTGGGGGGTATGGGCAGAAGTCAGCAGGAAATCAAGGAAAGGCCCCCCTGCACAGCCTGCAAGGGGATATGAGGGTGCATAGCGGTGGGGGGTGGCAGCAGGGATGATGCTCACCGAGTCGGGGCACCAGACAGGTCTCTCCCCTCTCACTGCTCTGCTTGATCCAACCTGCAGGATGCTATAATCCTACCCACTGGGATTTAAGCTGAGGGCTCTGGTTGCTACTGCAGCACAAGCTGAAGAAGGTAGCAAAAGCTGAGAGGTGGGCTCAGGCCACTGAGACCCTCCCCGAAGGTGCCCAAAGGGCCATTGCCCAAGGACCATTTCCCACCACCGTCAGCTGGGAGGCAAAAGGCCTCTCTCCCCAACTCCTGCTGTGAGAAACAGCCCTGCTCTCCTGGTTTGCAATGGTGTGGCTTGAAATACTGCAGTGAAAAAGCCACATCCTTGACGTGAAGGGATTGAGACATGGCACCGGGAAGGGACTACTGCCAGTCTGCTGGCACCGGCCAGAAGATGCCCAGGCAGCCCCTCCTTCCCGACTCACCGCAGGGGTGGTTTGGGTTTCCCTTCCCCTCCAAGTGGCTGCTCAGCCTGAGCTCAAGCTCCAGCACCTGGAGAGACATTGGCAAGGAGCCGTTTCAGCAGATTTTCAGTTACCAGAGAGAGGGCGGCACACAGAGGGAGCTGCCTGCTGCCCTACTCACTGAACTGCTGGCAGGCACAGGTACCAGCAGGTACACAGCAGCCCCAGAGGTCATCAGCAGATTTTCCCCCATCAATGATGGGAAAAGGGGTGGACGGAGTGGGAAGGCTGTTTTCTTGCTGCACAACCCTTCCCCGGAGCCCTCTCCCCATTCCCGCATTCCCCCAGTTGCTGTGCCCACTGCGGGGGCACTGGCCAGGCCAGGAGCCCCGCAAAGCGAGGAGGGGGCCTTTGCAAAGCTTATTTCTGTGCAAGGATTTTCCCTCAGCCAGGCCATGATTTCCCTAACCCCCAAAGGCATTGTAAAGGTCAGGGCGTATCTCAGCAGTGCAGCGCATCCGGCACGATGAGCGGATGCCTGGACTCCTCTCTCAGTGCAGATTCCCGGACAGCATCGTGTCTGAAGCTTCAGGTTTTCTGTGTTTCAGGGAGCGGGGTCAGCAGGGAGGGTCAGAGGCATGCCAAGAAGTCACTGATGAAGTTTCCAGTCATATTCTATTTTAATGTTGAGATCCTCCATTTGTTCAGTTCTTAAAGGTGACCCACAAAGGAAAATACAATTTGGGCTCGTGCCCAGTGTTCCCTTCCCTGTGCTTAATAAAAAGACCTGGAAGTAAGTATTTTTATAAAGCTACTTTTTGGCATTAGAAATGTGGACCCTTGCTTTACCTCAAGACCCTGGGGAGGTAAAAGGACCCACAAACGGGTTGGTTACAAAAATGGTAACGATGTGAGCTGAGCCGCTGAGAGGTGATTGGAGCAGGCTGTTTGCTGTCCCACCTTTCTGTTTGTTTTGTTATTAACATCCACTTAATTTCAAAGACGAACTGACATTTTTGATAAAAAGCCCTTGTTAAAGCCTCAGCATCCTTCCCCCTGCACAGCCTTCGCCTCCCGGTACACTTTCCACGGCCTCCTCCTCCATCTGCTTCAGCAAAACGTATCGGCTATCACTTCCATCAGCTAAAACAGCAAACAAGAAAAATCTCTAATAGCTTTTCCCCTCCAGGACTTTCGTCATAGACAAAAGATACCTATGAGACAGCAACCCAAACAAGAAAAACCCGGCTGCACAGGGCTCTGCTGTTTCACAAGCTACGGGCAAAGGCGAGTGCTGTCCTCCCACGAACACATCCCTTCCTCAGCACAGCCACCCCCCTCNCTTCAGCAAAACGTATCGGCTATCACTTCCATCAGCTAAAACAGCAAACAAGAAAAATCTCTAATAGCTTTTCCCCTCCAGGACTTTCGTCATAGACAAAAGATACCTATGAGAGAGCAACCCAAACAAGAAAAACCCAGTCCCCGGCTGCACAGGGCTCTGCTGTTTCATGAGCTACGGGCAAAGGCGAGTGCTGTCCTCCCACGAACACATCCCTTCCTCAGCACAGCCACCCCCCTCACCCAGTTTTGGGGGAGGAATCGTGGCTGTCATCCCATTGGAGGCCACGGGTATGAAGCCTGTAGGTATTTGTGCAGGCTTTTGTCTCGATCCATGTGCATGTCCTTGGACCCATATCCCTGTCACCCCTGCACAGACACACCCGCCCCTCTCCTCTTGCCTTTCTCTTATTTCCAGAGCCACTGTCAAGGGCCAGGGCCATTTCTGACCCCAGGTGTATGCCTACACAGTTGACAGTAAAAACACTCGGGGAATTTAATCACTAATAGAAATCCACTCCCCATGGGGCTGACACCACTCTTTGATGCATTGAGGTTTACCTTGTGATGCCCCAACATTTTCCAGTTGCTGCCGTCAGGCCAAGGCTACTGCCAGCCCTTAAGTGCTTGCTCCGGGTGGAGCGTGCCAGGCGTGCTGGCACGCAGGAGGAGGGCAGTGGCGCAGGGCTGGGGATGCTGCTGCAGCTCTGCCTGTGCTGAGTCACGCCCGCCGGACGCTCCTGCAAATCCCTCTGTTTCCTACGCCGCTGGAAAGGTACCAAGAGCATTAGCATTGCAAGCCCAGTCTCTGCAAAATAAGTCAGCCTGATCCTTGCAGTTGCTCCTGTTAGAGCCCATGGCTCCATTCCCCATGTTCCGCAGCCACCCGTCTTGCGCGGTGTGTGCTGAGTGCCCGATGCTCAAAGCACCGTGCTTGGGCCTTCTCCAAAAAAGGCCTGCAGACCTGTTAAACTGCTGCTGTAGATTGTTTACAGCCTGTTGTTCCCCGTCCCATTCTCCCGCCCTACAGCAAACGTAGTGATGGCTCCTGCCTGTTTGCGCCATCCTGTGGCGCTGCCCGGCTGTGGGCATCACCACGTCCATGCAAGGACCAGACAGACGCCAAAGTGGCCTTCAGCAACATGAGAGACTTGGATGCTGGCCTTTTGTTGACAGTTGCAAGCACAGAGAAGGTGAAGGCTAGGAGGGACTGGCCTGCCTTGTGCCCCAGGAGGCTCACATCCCACAAGCTCCCCTTCCCTTCAGATGCAGGAAAATGATTTATGGACCCTGTGCCGCCATTTCCCTGCCTGGGACCCAGACACGCACCACTCCTTCTCCAGGCTGCTGTGACAATGGCTGTGTTTAAAGTCTGAGGTTCCTGGACGCTATGGCAACGGGGCCATACAAATACTTAGGGCTGAACCATCCTTTGTTTGGGGTTTCTGGAGCTCTGGTGTGACTGATGAGCTCTCACCAGACCAAAACCATCTCGAACAGGCTCTGCTAGGGCCAGGCTCCGCTTGACGTCAGTAGGATTTGGATCGGGGCCCATCTTTCAGAGGAGGCAAAGGCAAAGGCAAAGGCAAATCTTCTTTTAAACTGTGCTGCTTCTGCTGACGGCAGTGAACACACAGCAGTGCGCAGCTCCACAGTGGCTCTGGCGAGGTTCTCCAGGAATGGAGCTTGACTAAATCCACTGGCCAGCCCTGGCCAGCATGACAGACGGCTGCTGGGACTGCCACCTTCCCCCCCAAGACCCCAGGGTCCTTGGCATGGGCAGTGGACCCAGCACGCTCCCTGGCCTGAGAGCCCCAACTATTGCTTGAGAAGATGGGATTTTCTCTGCCCAACTCCTCAAGAATCCCCCATCATCCCTCCATGTCTTCCTTTCCAGCAAGGTTTCCTAAGGGGACAAGGTTACTGCCACCATGCTCTACTGAGACCTGGAGACTGAGGGAGATCCAGATGCAACAGGACCGGCTCCAGCTGGCATTTGTGCTGTGGGAGACGCCAGAGAGACCGATCACACAGCCCCACGATCCCAAAGAGGTCTCTGAGGCTATACTGCAAAAGCCAAATAACCAGCAGTTCAGGCTGTCCCAGGGGGTCTCCCCTTACTGTCGGGCATCTAAGCATCTCCCTCCCAGTCTGGGTCCTTACTACAGTGCCAGGGATAAGGTGAAGGTAGGTGGTAAGAAAGCAATTCCTTCATCACCCATCATGCCTTCTCCCCAGCTTGCCCTCCCCATGCCCAGGGGCTGAGCTGCTCCTGGCTCTGGCTCCCGCCCTCCAGTTTTCAGTTTATACGGGGGCGTCTCTGGGTTCTCCTTTCCCCAGAGGCTCCTGGGGCCACCGGGCCACCAGCCTGTCCCCAGGGCTGCTGGAGGGGCAGCAGTTCCCCAGGAAGGGCCACGTCCCGCAGAGAGGAGCCCAGCATGGACTCCATAGGAAGGGAGCGCTCCTTTCCCTGCAAGGCAATGTCCCCAAAGAGGCACGTGCCTATGTGCCTGGTGTTCACATTTGCTGTCCCCCAGCAGCAGAACTGCCTATCGCACCAGTCTCGTAGATGTTGGGCCTCAGCATACCCTGGTCCCCTGCCACCCAGGCAGCGATAATGTAGCCACAGGGTGTAGGGGGCCCGTATGGCTGCTCTGCCCTGGCTGTTTTCTCCTGGGAAGGAGGGCACAAGGGGAGAGGAGAGGAGTGGGGGGTCGTGAAATGCCCATCCAGAGTCAGGATCCAGCCAGGAGAGGTGCTCAGAGCTGAGCTTCAAGCATGCTCCCCATGTCCTGGCACAGGCAGAGCTTTTGCTGACGCTTCAGCCCCACTGCTCCAGGTGATCCGCGTGATCCAGTCTTTGCCACCTCCCAGCACCTGCCGCACGGGATGCTGGCTTTGGCTCTGGGCTTGCCACGTGCTTGGTGTCCTGCTCCAGGCTGGAGGTTCCCAGGCAGGACAGCAGCGTAATTAACTGCTAATCTTCCTCCTCCCTGGACCAGTTCAGCTCTGCCAGGTCTCCCTGCCGCTGCTTCCAGGCATTTTGATGTCTCTCTGCTCCTTCCCGCTCACCCTCTTCCATCCCGGGGCTGCTCTCCAAATCCACCAAAGCTGCTTCTTGGGTCTTACACTAATTTTAACAAAGGCTCTTCCTTACCCTGGGGATTTTGCTAGTGCCTCTGTCAAAGCTGCCTTTGAAAGCTTTGCTACTCATGCTCACTAATAATTTAGTGTTTGGCTTCTGCATGACTTCCTACTGTTCTCCTGGCTCCACCAGTCCCCCTCCTGCTTCACTCGTCTTCTTCCTCACACAGGTTGGGAGCAGGAACCAGTTAATATTTGATTTCCCCCCTGACTGCTGTGTCTGGGAGGCACCGGGGAATCAGCGACAGCCGCCCAAGGAGGGAGCAGGAGCCCCCCTGCAGCTATTTGCAGCCCTCCCAGATGTCTCACTTTGACGCCTTTGTGCCTCTCGATGCCCCGTCTCCTTGTCTCTCCCCACACCCACCCCCCGAAGGTCTGTTCTCCTTGCTGATAATCCATTATCTACGTTTAATGCCTCGCTGACGTCCTCCCCTTTTCTGATGGTGAAACCCCCACCAGATGTGAAGCTTCTTCTGTTACTAATGGCAAATCCTTTTGCAATAGCTGGTTGGAAAATGGGGAAACTATTTTCATGAAACAAAAATTGAAGCATCGGACTCATTTTCATTCTGCGGGCTTCGCAAAGGAACAGGTTTGCTTTGGCACTATTTCTAGTTTTTTACAGAAAATAACTGTGGCTCAGAAGATGGGTTTGTATCGTCAGCACTCGCACTACTAAACATTTCCTTTACTGTCCCAGTATAGTTACCACCGCTCTCATGGCCCACTTGCCTCTGAAAAAAAAAAAAGGAGCAAGAGAGGGAAGAAAAAAATGCAAATGTTCTGTTATGTGCTCAGACTTCAGAAAACTGAGGTCACTAGCATCATTTCCAGAAACACGATTGCCCTCTGTGAATGCAGAGCACGCCTGGGTGGGCACATAGATGGGCCCCGGGAAGCACGTGAAGTGCAGCTTGGAGGAAGGTCTCCAGTTAACCCTCAAACTGATCACTTGGCATGGTTTCCAGAGTCCTTCTGCAAACTTCCCCACTGCCATAACAAGGCGTTATGTTGTCCCATGGTGCCGCACCCACCCGAAGTTGCCCGCAGCCAAATTATTATTATAACATAGCAGCACCGGGTGCTACTCAGCCGCAGAGTTTTACAGCAGCAGCAGAGCCGTGGTACCCAAACAAAGCCCTTGAGAGCCTGCAGACAGAGCCACACCACACTGGGCCAGCACCTGAACGGAGACCCCCAAGCTGGAGACATGCAGATAAGGCAACAGTACATGGCCCTTTCCCAGCAAGCCAGCACTAGTGTGGCACTTTGGTCTTGCATTTGGGCTGTGTGCGTTGGGATCTGCATCATCTTTTTTGCTGAGACAGGTGGTAAGAGATGATCCTGGACCGCAAGAACCCCAAGCACTGCCAGCAAGCTGGGAGAGAACCGTCCTCCCGACCAAATGCTTATTCCCATCACTACAGATGTGCCTATCTATGTTTTTCCTTCAGATGCAAGCATTCATTTTTGCAGCTAATCAGAAATTCACTGACAAATGCCAGCCTGAAATGTTTCATCGCCTGTTCAATGAACTGTCACTGAACCAAAAAAAAAAAGATCTGCAAGGACGTGCCTGGGCTCCCGGTGGGTCTGCCCAGAGCCAGGATTTGAGGAGCCTCCCAGACTTCCTTGTGACATTTTTCCAGTTGAGGGGAAATCTAGCCAGTTTTCAAGTTTCGGTCTAATACAGAAAGATTTTTGCTTCTAATTTCTGGATACAACAGCATATCCTGTGAACTGGAAAGCCTGTGCACCAGCAAAGCTGTGCATTAGACCCATGGAGGCTCTTCTGTCCTGTCACTTGGGATGAAGAAGTCGAGGAACTTATTCAATGCTCCAAAGAGTTGAAACAATAAACAGAATACGCAAACCGCAGCCATGTAAGGCAGCATGAACACCTGCGCTGCCTGAGAGATTCCACGGGAGCTGGGGCAGCAAAGGTGCTGGGTTGCGACCATGAGATGTCCTGGGGCAGGAAGAGCAGGCAGACAGAAGAGCTGCGGGGAAGTGTGAGAGCAAGCGGCCGAAGGGGGCTGAGGAAAAGAGAAGAGAGGGAGAGGAGTGGGACCATGCCCCCCCCGCAAAAACAGTCCCGGAGTCGTCAGCAAAGACATTTTCCCCACACAGCCTTTCCCAAGTGCAAGGAAACGTTTCTTTGTACAGGTAGAGGTTGGCAGCAGGGCTGCTTCCCCTCTCTATCGTTTTCTCTTTCCAAGGCCTTGAGCCTGCCGGGCACCACCTTTTCTGCTCTCCACCACCACAGAGGAGCGGTGGCCACACGAGGAGCGACTGACCTCAATGAAGCCATGGTTTATTGAACCACTCGGCTCAAGACTTTTGACCTGGGAGGAGAAAAGCCCTGGAAACGGTGACAGCATCTTTGCCTGGCTGTTACCCTGAAGCTGAAGGCAACAGCAACAACTGCAGTGATGGGAACAGCCAGGGCAGCCCCTCGTGGGCCTCCCACGGTTCAGTCCCCTCACCTTGGCTCACAGCTGTGGTTTGCCCTTCACGGCAGGGCTGGAGGGTCTCCCAGGGTGAGACGGGCACCGCTGGCTGCATCGTGTCAGCAGGAGATGCTCTCCGCTCCCCTCTTTGTTTTTTTCCTTCCCATGTTTTTTTTTTTCCTGGAAGATTTTGCTGTCGAGGTGCCGTCCCAATTGGCAGGAGCGGAGCCGTCCTGCACGCAGAGGTGCCGCCAGCACAGGACATGTGCCAGGCATTGCTCCACCACTGTGGAGTGAAATAAAAGTAGGCCAGGAAAGTAGGTTTGGCAGAACTGAGGACTGGACTTTTCACCTCACTTGCCATCGGCGTGGGAACTGAAAACTGCCAGCGCCAGCCAGTGAGTGGGATCGGTGGCCACCAGGACGCAGAGAAGAGTGGGCAGCCCCTGCCCTCCCGAAGCCACGGCACTGGACATGGCCCTGCCACTGCACCCACCTCTAGCAAAAGCTGAAGATCCCTGTGGGAATCCTTCAGTTCTTGCAGGTTCCCCAGCCACCATCTACACTCGCCTGACTGATAACCGAAGCAAGCTCCTGAGCTCAGGGCGAAGCCGCTAACTGCAAATACCCACGGCCTCTGCCGGGGTGGCAGGACAGTGCTCTGCCAGCCGGTGTGATGCCCCTCCTCTCTGGAGGGGTCATGGACAGGGGAACAGAAATCACCACTTGGGGCCCCCAAATACTTGACTTTGCCCTGTTAGTGAGCCAGAAAATCACCCACCACGCTGGTGCCTCCTGCACCAGTGCTCCTTTGTTTGAGATGCTTTCTAATGGATGTGCTGCAGAGCCACCGCGTGCATTCCTGTGATGCTCGCTCCAAAAATCTTCTCCTGTGGAGCAGTGCTTGCTGGCACAGAGCTCTGAATATTTGAGGAGGCCCGTACACTTGGGCTTGGATGGGCTGAGCCAGCTTGTGATAGCAGGGGGTCTGGCAAGTAACAGGATTTTCCCCTCCTTAACACAATTTTATGCCAGCAAAACTCCTCCACTCTTGCCCATCGAGTGACCTCTGGTGAGTCCCACGTAAGGGAGGGAAGATTAGGGCCTTGTGACCGTCAAAGCAACTCAACCCACAGATACTGTGGCTGTATTTTGGCAAGTGGGGCTCTTCCACGTGAGGTGGGGTAGCAGCAGCTGGGGCTGGGCGGGCAGGAGCAGGACAAAGCCCCTGCTCCCAGCAGCAGCTGGGGGAGGCAGCCCGAGCAACAGGGATGCGCGGCGCCGATTTAAATCCTTGTCCCCAGCTTCCCCCCTGCCCGTGGCTTCCTCTGCACAGCTGTCCATGCAACTTTTCAGGGGCTAAAACCGGTTCTGCTCCCTCCTAATTGCTTTAATGCATCCCGAGGCGTCCGCCCTGCCTCCCTCCCACCAGCGGCTCATCATTTATTCACAGGGCTGAAACCCCCCGAGCAGCATCCCGCTGGCCGTCACGCTGTGGGGGGCTGATGCGGGGCGGCTGGCCGGCCACGGAGAAGGATGACATCATTTTCGTGCAGGGAGCCAGGCGCGCGGGACTGGGGTAAAGGCTTAGCCCACTTNCCCTGCCTCCCTCCCACCAGCGGCTCATCATTTATTCACAGGGCTGAAACCCCCCGAGCAGCATCCCGCTGGCCGTCACGCTGTGGGGGGCTGATGCGGGGCGGCTGGCCGGCCACGGAGAAGGATGACATCATTTTCGTGCAGGGAGCCAGGCGCGCGGGGCTGGGGTAAAGGCTTAGCCCACTTATCTTCCGACATACACCTACAATTTTCCCTTTCAATCTCCTTCCAATCTGGCTACTCCCACGTGAGTTACTAATATAGGACACGCAACGGGGCTTCTCCCTGCCTGGCCTATCCTCATCTATTCGACTAATTAGCTCGGTTTCGCTGGGGGGGGTGTGGGGGTGGAGAGGGGGAGAAGGAATGAAAGGGGAGGGGGGGATCTTTCCGAAATCCACCCTTCTGCTCCATCTTTCCTAAGCCCAGGCTGGGCAAGATGAGCGCGGCTCTGCTGATGCCGGCTGGCAGGACTCGCTGTGGGGCTGGTGCTCAGAGGCTCTGATGCCAATGTCCTGCAAAACTGGGGGCGCGATGGCCTCTTCCCACCTGCCCTGCCAAAATACCTGCCCACAGCAGCAGCCCTGCAGGTGTTGGGGCAATATTGCTCCTGCAATTACAGCCCTCCGCTGGCTGGCGAGGCAAGGCAGGAGGGGAGAGGAGCAAACAGTGGAGAGCTACTAATTTGTGTTTCTTCTGGCCCCTCCTGAAGCCTGTCCCTGCAGCAGATCCAGGACAGACAGGGGTTTCGGGGGATGTCCCCTCTGGGAGGGAGTCCCTGACCTCCCAGTGCCGGGACCTACCATCACCAAAACTAACTGCACCCAGACCTGTGGCACGTGAGAAGCTTCACAAGTCGTTTGGCAGGGAACGAGTAGTTAATTACCATGTGCCACTGCTGTTAACCTCTGCAAATAAGTCTAATTATCACAGATTAATGAACAGAGCACAGGCATATCCGAGGAGCTGTCGCTGAGGGTCTTTCTGGGGCCATATTTCATTATCTTTCCGAGCGCTGCCATCCTGCCTCCCCCACCACCCCCCAGCCACGCACCCTACTGATGCTCCAGCCAGCCCCCGAGAAACATGGCCCCACAGCTCCTGCGCTGCCGCACCAGTGGAGAAACCCCAGGGAGCGTGCCAGGGAAGGCACGAAATCGGGAGCCCAGATGGCTCGTCCCGTGGTCGACAGTGTGGACCTACGAGGACGCTTGCACATCAAGGCCGTCTCCTCGCAGGGTGTTACGGGGAGCCCCGCGATGTCTGGGTTACGCCTGCCCCAGGGGCCCCAGCTCCTGCAGGTAATAATCAGACGAGATCCTCCTGTCTCCTCCGGGAGAGAAGAAAAAAATAATAAAAAACCTAAAGCCTGTCGCTAGCTCTCGTGATTGCAGCTCAAGTGAATCTCACAGGCTGAGAAAGAAGACAAAGGAAAAAGAGATCACAGATACTGATCTTTTTTTTTTTTTTCTTAGCAGTGCAGTCCTTGCCCCCCACTGCTTTAGGAGAGCCCGTGGCCGGGCAGACGGGAGCCCTGGCACCCGCCGCGGGATGGGCAGCAGTGCGGGCAGCCGCCCCTCAGGGTACAGCTGCAGGACCGGGCTCAATTCGGCAGGGATGGCAGAGGCCTGGGGACGGTACAGGATGCAGCCTCAAAGCGAGGAGCATTAATAAATGATAAGGCTTTACAATCATGTCAGAAAAGCTTACATTTCCAGCATTAAAATAAATAATGAAACATATTTTTTTTTTTAGCTATTCTGGCTTATTTTCAGCACTTGCGGAATGGCTGATGCTTTGTTATTGTTGCTTACCCAGCACTCAAGAGAATCCTTTCAGATTTGGACCAATTAGCCCACGTCACCTCAACGAGCACTGCTACAACACAGACACACACGCGACTGCCACACCAAGACTCCTGTGCCAGCAAATCGATGGAGCCCTTTTTTGTTACCCTGCCTGAATTTAAGAAGTTGCTGGCCCCGTCTTCACGTGTTCTGATGCCAGAGGGTCTTGCCGGCAGAGAAGGGAAACCCACACATGGGGACACGCTGCCTTTGCAACGGGCGTCTTACTGCCGCTGCAGAAGAGCCCCGCTGGCCTCGGCTGCGTCGAGATCGAACATGTCCCATTGCCTCCCTCGTGGTGGTTTTGCTGCCGAGCAGCACAAATGCATCCCCGGCTTTGACACACTGTTGTGGGGAGGAAATCAGCAGATGCAGAGGAAGCTGAATGGGCAAATGAATGTTAAAATAATTGGAGCCACCATTTCAGACTTGATGAATACATTGCTCAAATTACAGCTCTGCTTTGAAAACAAAACAAAACAAAAGCCCTGATGAATGTAACATTAATTTAATAATAGTGAAACTTGTAAATAATGTCACACTCATTTAAATGGTTGCTCATGCAAGATCTCTTGAGAGGAGAGTAAGGGACTTTATAACTTTGGGGCTGGGATGACACATGTTCTGTAAAATGCAGTGTTTTATTCATCAGCTCCCCCAAGAGCTGGCAGGGCAGCGCGGCTGGCGGGGCCGGGGCCAAGGTGCTCGCAGGCAGCCCCCAGCCCTGCCACTGGTCACGCGCGCGTCCCCTCCTCCTTGCCAGTCCCTTGGGTTTCCCCAGCACCGTCCTGCCTCGTACACGGGCACTGGCAGGTCCTCCAGGGCTCCCCCAGCTCGTGGACATCTGTGACACCCGTGCGTCTCAGATGTCTCTCCTCCCTTCGCTATGGCATTTATTTAAATGTTTCCCTTCACCCTCCACCATGAATTAAATTCACAGAAAATGCAGTCCAGGGCCAAGCTAGTACTTAGCATCAAACCCAGAGAAAACCAGAGCGGAGGTGCTCAATACGATTCTTTGTCCCTTCCATTTTTTTAAGTCGCCTTTTTCCCCCGTCTTTTTACTGCTATAACAGCCTATTAACAGTGTCTACAACTTCCTTTCACCAAGGACCTCTGGGTTTTTCCCTGCCTGCTTCCTCTGCTTTATTTATTGACATATTCAATAATTCAGAGAAATCTTATTTTAAATGCACAGGGCAGAGCTCGCCCCCAGGTCTGAAAAACAAATCCTGTCACGTTTGGCAAACAGCTTCACGCAGAAGGCAGACATCAAACATATATATCCAAATATGTAAATTCAAAGAATCAATAGATACGGCATATTCCTTATTTTCATTTTTCATCTGCAAATAAAAGCTCGTGCGTAACATTATCATAATATTGCTGTATTGATTTCCTTGCAGTAAGGAGCATCCTACAAGACGTGCCCCAAGAATGAGCTTTCCTCCCGGAGCGAAGGTCAGCCTGCTGCCACAGGGACTATTCTTACACGACCAAAAATGCTTGACGGAGAGCTGATCTGCAGGGCTGGGCTCTGACCTAGCGTGATCAGTCTTCCTCCTTCTCCTCAACCCGGGAGGCATCTAAGTGCCAGCTAAGGAAAGCCCTCATGCGCAGGGNCGAAGGTCAGCCTGCTGCCACAGGGACTATTCTTACACGACCAAAAATGCTTGACGGAGAGCTGATCTGCAGGGCTGGGCTCTAACCTAGCGTGATCAGTCTTCCTCCTTCTCCTCAACCCGGGAGGCATCTAAGTGCCAGCTAAGGAAAGCCCTCATGCGTGGGGCTTTTAGTGCAAGTCCCATGGCACCTAAGTGCTCCCTCAGCAAAGACCTGGGGTCTGAGCTGGTGTCACAGGGGCTGAAGCCTGCGGATCAGCACCCCCATTCATCTGCCCCCTGATCTGTATTGATCCTGTGCACTAAATTTATTCCGCTCCAATATGCTATTTGGAAGTGTACCTCCCCCCTTTTACAGCCTGCAGTATATTTATTGTTCTCTTCTCCTGTGCCCACCACGTTACATGACCTCACAGATGACCAGCACTCTCCAGCCATCACCTGCCATGTAACCACCCAGGTTTGGCTATAGATAATTGAGAAAGAAAAGTAAATGCATCAAGATGATTAAGATATACACAGCTGGTGTCACCAGAAATGGGGAAAAGGAGCGAGCCCTGAGTATGTATGAGAAAGCAGCTCGCGCTGTTCGTTACTGACTCATCCAGGGCCGTTAGCCTCCAGATGATGCCAAAGGCAAAGAGGCTGCATTGCAAAACCACCGGGCTGTGCCTCTGGGATTTCTTCATGCATTATCATTTTCATCTCGCTGCTGTTGGTTATAAAATAAATGTGTACATCCATACAGTAGTGGCAAGCCAGTGTCTGTTTTGAAAAGACGTTGGCATTGTCTTATAAATGCCAGCAGCTGAACAGCACCGGGCTCCATCACCTGGTACTGCTTTTATTGCTTCCCTTTTATTAAAAATAAATATTGACAATAAAAGCTCCAGCTAAAGAAAAAAAAAAGCCCCTCCCTCCCAGGAAGAAAGACCTTGCTCTGCTCTTCTTGGAAAATCTTTAAACATGTGCCCTGCAAAATGACCTTACACATCTTCTCCCCTCCTGTGAATGCCATTGAAGTATGATTCTAAAGCCAGGCAGTAAAAAGCGAGGCTCCTGTAAACGGTTTAATAGCGGTGTTTCTCACAGCCGCCGCAGCAGCAAATGTTTGAGCTTTCCAAAATACTGCATTTCGTCCAACCTGCCCTGCTCCCGGCCAGGCGGTGCCATGCCATGCCGTGCCGTGCTGTCAGTGCACACAGCTGCATGGCACATGGCTCCCTGCCCTGTCCCTGCCGGTGCTGCAGTGGCATTGGGCACGCATGGGGCTTGTGCCACAGGCGGCAGGGATGGACACGGCCTGACAGCAACGCCTGATGCTCCTTGCCAAAATTCAGGCATGCTGAGTGTGGAGGGCTTTGCTACCCATGGCAGACGGAAGCCGGCTGGAGCTGCTCCTGCAAGGCTTTCGCTCACTTCTCTGGGCGCAGGCGGCAAGGAGAGGTCAGATGCTGGGCAGATCTGGAGGGGATTTATCACAGCTGACTGAAGCGCCGTGGATGCCACTAGTACAGTTTTACTAGGATGTCAGTTTAAATTATTTTTTCCTTTTGGTAGGTGGATTAATTTTTAATTTAAAATGGTTTTTAAAAGTAGGATCCTCTTTCCTTTCTAAGTAATACAAGACAGAGAATTTAGAAAAGCATCCCATGATAGCAAATGGGCTTTATTTCAACAGTTCCTGCCTAAAACCTCACTATTTGAGCTTCTGTCTCTTTTTAACTGCTTTCCTTCACCAGGCGACTCCAGGAAAGATGGCCAGCCATGTTCTAGGAAGGCGGCTTACTGTACCCTGGGCACTTCAGACTCTCATGCAAGTCTTGTGTCTGCAGCGCAGATGCTGTTGAACAGACGATGGTCATGCCTGCAGTTTACATCCCTTTGCACCTGTGTGAGGGAACCGAAAGCTGCAAGCCCCAACACCTTCACAGAAACCCCAAAGAAAACACGTTACCCAGGAGCACAAGCACGTGAACACTGCTACATAAACGTCAATCACCGCGAATCCTAAACATTGGCCATTTGTAGACTATCCGACTGCAAGTCAAATTGTTTTATGGTTAGTGGAGCACTTAATATACGATGAACAGTTTAAAGTTAGCATTTCTTATTCAGAGTGATTAATGGCACTATATTGTATTTCAATTACTATGAGATACTTCCCCATAATAAACGATGGCAATAATATGCACATTACATCAATAAAAAGCATCTTCAAAGTGTGATGTATAAGTGCCATTATCACAGCCTAATGTGAAAGTATCATACAACAAGTTACCAACACCGATAACAGAAACCCCATCACCCAAAGGCAGGTGTTTGTGCGAGGCAGAGGCATTGCCCTCTGGCTCGGGAAGCCACACCAGGTTCCCTGTTATTTCTAGGAACAACTTCATAAACTCCAGCCTGGGAGCTGATGAGATGGTGACTGCAAGCACGGACATCCTACAGTCATTTCCTAGGCACTACGGCTGATAAGAGCTACGCAACAGGTCACACCAAAACCTTTCATCTTCTCTTTCTTCTTCCACGTGAAACTTCATTAACTGAAAAGGGAAATTATTTCTGCTCATGATGTTTTAACCTCCTTGCTTGCTTTTTAATTTCTAGTGCTGATTTAACTTGAGTGCCCAAGAGCGTACCGACTGGAAACAGCTGCTTTCCACAGCCTCACACCTAGAATATAGTTGCATTCCCCATCAGGAAGTGGAAAACTGAAAAAAAAAAAAATTGATAACAAGAAAATATTTAATTTCAATAAACAGTGAATTGTTTTTGCCTTGGCATCTTAATTTAGTTTTCTTTCACTACACTAAAATAAAGACACTTGGCTTAGATGTCAAAATACAACAGTACATATAAAAAAATAGATACAGTATTAAATATCTAGAAAAAGATACTGATTAGTAACTGTTATGAACAGTGTATTTATAACTAGCAGAAAATGTGGTAAAATGAGAAGGTGGAAGTAAAACATTTTTGCATCATAGAAATAACAATTCTGTGTCTGTCAAAACAAGACATGTCACCATTATCAAAACAAAATAGAAAAGCCCAAATGATTCACTTTGACTTTCCTGTTGAAAATTATGTCCACATTGGCACATTCTCACGGAATGCCTCAACTTCAGAAGAAGCTGCATGTTCTTTGGACGAAAATTCACTTCTGCTGGAGACCTTTGCAGCCACTCCCGCTGAAGGACTTGGGAGAGAAGGTGCTTCTGGCCACACTTGGCACTTCTCTCCCTCCAATTAAGGATCTGGACCCCCCTGCCTGAAACCCACATACTCCCTCTGCTCAGTGGAGGCCGGATTTAACAGTCTCCCTGTTTCTAAGGTAAAATATAAGCAAGGGTCACCCTTTGGTGCTACCACTAAGAAGCAATGAGGAAGCACTTCTTTACTGTGAGGGTGACGGAGCCCTGGCCCAGGCTCCCCAGGGAGGCTGTGGAGTCTCCTTCTCTGGAGATATTCAAAACCTGCCTGGACACATTCCTGTGCAACCTGCTCTGGGGGCACCTGCTTTAGCA